>CANNZV010001820.1:0-127877 GCA_947561585.1 Caprella mutica | reverse complement strand
CATTATAATTATTAGATATAAATACGCTGTTATTAATATCTCATTGTAACTTT
The DNA here is from genome assembly GCA_947561585.1 of Caprella mutica. NCBI lineage: Eukaryota > Metazoa > Arthropoda > Malacostraca > Amphipoda > Caprellidae > Caprella > Caprella mutica. The sequence goes on along the minus strand of CANNZV010001820.1, from coordinate 127,824 downwards.
CTAAGTTAAGAAACAGATTTAATTACATGTTACACTATAAGATATTACGCCATTTTACCTGTCTGTTACCGTAAGTGTTTCACCTGCGTGTTGCTAATTAATGTGCCTTCGTGTACCTTTGTTTTTATTGATTTGAAAGTTAAAATGAGTGAAGAGTTAACGTTGCAACGAAGTGATTAATTGATTATTTTTAATAAATATATTTTAAGAAATAGTTGAGTTTAATATTTAAAATAAAATATAGATTTATCTTACAGTAAAATATATATCTAATATTCGAACCGAACTGATTTATTATTGAATTTTTTTCTTCAAAAAAAGGTAATCAAACTCTATTGAAAAAACCTGTTACAACTTAATGAGATTTAAATAAAAATGTTAAAGAAATAAATTAATGCAATTACACCATCCTTTAAAAAAACGAAATAATTCACTCTCTATATATTTAGTGCCTATAATGTGCCTATAATTGCTTCATTTCACTATATTTGTGTTATTTATAGTAAGTGCAATAGATTGTTATTGTCAGTAATGGTTGAGACACGAGTTAGTGAGTGTTAACAGTGCTAGGTAGTGTTAAGAGTGTTAACAGTGCTAGGTAGTGTTAAGAGTGTTAACAGTGCTAGGTAGTGTTAAGAGTGTTAACAGTGCTAGGTAGTGTTAAGAGTGTTAACAGTGCTAGGTAGTGTTAAGAGTGTTAACAGTGCTAAAACAAACGTGTGTGAAATAGCATGAAACATAATAGTTACAACATTGCCCCAATATTGTTACAACATTGCCCCTATATTGTGACATTCGTTATTGTAGTTGGTATCCATGATACCTGCATGTATCGTGGATACCAACTAAAACAACGAATGTTATTGGGGCAATGTTTGTCACAATATTGGGGCAATGTTGGGGCAATGTTGTCACAATATTGGCGCAATGCTGCTAAAATAAATAGGTAGAATTCAATCTTTTATCACAACAATTCTGGAAAATTTTTCATAAGTTATTAAGATGTATTTTATTTTCTAAATGTAAATATACTGCCTTATATTAAGGCAGGTTTGAATGAGATAATAATATAATTACTATTATATTATTAATATAATATAGATATCATTATAACCTTATGTTAGTTTATACGAATTGAATTTCGATGAATTTAACCCTATAAGTTCTGACGGTTATTCTGGATGCCAATTTCAATTTTAGAATAAAATTTATTTACACATAAAAAATACACATCAATATCAAAGTGCATGCATTCAAATTTAAAATTCTCAAATTTTATTATCAAATTGTATTCAAATTTAAATTTTTCAAATTTTAATAAAAATAAAGAGTAATTTATAAGAGTCTATAAGTACATATGTGCTTGTTTGTGGCTCTATACTCAATAACCTTTAAAATAGGTATAGTACACACACCTCTTCGTGTATCCTATACACAGCTCTTCATGTTCCTCTATAAGAAGTGTGTAGACAGGATGCGTATCCCTAGCGTATCCATACCTCTTCGTGTATCCTATACACAACTCTTCATGTTCCTCTTTAAGAAGTGTGTAGACAGGATGCGTATCCCTAGCGTATCCATACCTCTTCATGTATCCTATACACAGCTCTTCATGTTCCTCTATAAGAAGTGTGTAGACAGGATGCGTATCCCTAGCGTATCCATACCTCTTCATGTATCCTATACACAGCTCTTCATGTTCCTCTATAAGAAGTGTGTAGACAGGATGCGTATCCCTAGCGTATCCTGGAGTTGTGGCGAGAAAGGATACGCTTATTAGCTCACAGACTCTTTTCTAGACGCGTCAGTTTGACTCCTGCGTCCTACCCCACCACCCACCTCTCCTGCACTACTTATGATAGTATAGTATGACTATATGGTAGTATAGTATGACTATATGATAGTATAGTATGACTATATGATAGTATAGTATGACTATATGATAGTATAGTATGACTATATGGTAGTACAGTATGACTATATGATAGTACAGTATGACTATATGATAGTATAGTATGACTATATGATAGTACAGTTTGATAGTACTATCTAATAATACTGTCTAATTCTAATAGTATAGTTTGATAGTATAGTCTCATTGTGTTAGAACATGTCTCTTGAATAGAGTAAAAATTTAATTTTTGGTAAAATATGTCCAAAAATGGTCCTTAAATGATATGATAATTGTTAAATACCAAATAATAACAATTTGTCATTATTGCTTCAAAGCAACCCTGTACAAATGAGAAACTGATCTCTATGATTGTTGCTAAACTGTAAATTTTTTTAAAGTTTTAATGTTTTGTTCAAGTTAGTAACATACGCCATGTAGGGTTAATATCGCAATTTGATATCCTAAGTATATCTATTTATTATCTTAAGAATATCTAATTAATATCGTAAGATTATCTATTTAATATCGCAAGGATGTCCTGTTCAATGTTTGGTTTCTTCTTGTATTCTCCTGATTAGAACTTCTAAGAGCTTTTTAGGTTTCCATCTTGCATATCAACTGCAATGGACACTCTAACCTGTTGATTACTAACTAGCTAGGTGGTATTATCTTTATAACTAATATAAACACTTATTGTACATGTGTAAGATATGTGTTCTTAACACAGTAATGTAATTAATTTGATATGTTAAACATCAAGTTCTTTAGATCAATTTTATGGCCCTACCATAACTTACCTCTCTCAATCTTCTATGGCCCCACCATAACTTACCCCTCTCAATCTTCCATAGCCCCACCATAACTTACCCCTCTCAATCTTCCATAGCCCCACCATAACTTACCACTCTCAATCTTCTATGGCCTCACCATAACTTACCCCTCTCAATCTTCCATAGCCCCACCATAACTTACCACTCTCAATCTTCCATGGCCCCACCATAAGTTACCCCTCTCAATCTTCTATGGCCCCACCATAGCTTTTCCTCAGGGTTGCTCAGCTCAGTGCACTCACTTCAAAGAAGCAAAAGTGAAGAGTTTAACCAACCCCGGAAACGCTTTGGAAGCGACAATCGGTTTGAACTTTTGAAGGTTAGCTTGCCTAGCGTATCCAGGTGTTATCTAATTAGCAGGTGCTAATCAAAGAGACGTGAGTGTGTTTGTACTGATAATTAGGGGAGTCGGTTCTGCTTGGCTTGGTAAAACAGTGAAGAACCTTTGTAGTAGGATAGTACACGAGTTCTTTGATCTCTAACGTGTCGTTTTTTTTCAGAGTTTAAAGTTGAAACTGCTTTTTATATAACTTGAAGGAGAACTTTTGTGATGGTTAGATATTTGTTGTAGATCAAGAAGACGTATTAAGTAAAATGTCGTCCATTATACAAATCAAGGGTGATGACGTTATATCGTCTGTGGAATCTTTTGAAACCAACAGTGTTCAGAGTTTGGTCTTCAGGGTTACCCAGGACACAGTCCTACCTACTACATTTATGTCAGAAAACACTTATAGCTCCATGGAGGGAAAATCCACCAGTTTAGTGTACATTGGTAACGATGATGCCGTTTCGGAAGACAGCGGAACTAATGCCGATTTGGAATCCAACCAAGATGCCAAATCCGAAAACTCCGAAACAGAATCTGATATCAAGGTTGACGAGAGCTCTGAAACTGAATCTGATGTAAAGTCTTCCGGTGATGATGAAATGAGTGATGATAAATCTACTCTCAAACCTGCTCTGAAGAGATACTCGTCTGTTTCTAAGTCTGTGACATTTTGTGAAGAAGAAGAAACTTTTGAGCCTTTTTCACTGGAAGAAGATACCGAAGAAGAAACTGAAGATGTTCCGTATTTTAGAGTGAGTGCGCCGGTTGATTTTCTGGACGGTCTACTATCTCTTGAAGAAAGTTCAGCTCCTAAAATTTCGAATGGGGAAGAAGAATTCGAAACGGACTTAGATTTGCAGGAGATTAATAAACAAAATTCAGAGGAAAATGCGAAGGAGCCGGAGGTATTTGAGAATTCAGTTTCTGAACAGGTTGACACGAATGTTAAATCATTCGAAAACATCCGAACTTCTCAGGAAATTCAGTTGCAGTACCGTTCCAATGAAGAACTAGATACAGTTCCAGAAGAACTAAGTACAGTTCCAGAAGAACTAGGAACAGTTCCAGAAGAAGTTCCTCATTTTACAGTTTCTGGAGGTTTCAGTTCCTTGATGAGTGATGAAACCGACTCTTTAGTTTCAACAAATACAGTCATCAACATTCCCAAGCCCACTTTCATGCTCAATGACGAACCACTTATCATCACGGACTGTCAGACCGAAGACTCGTCCAATGGTTCATCAAAAGAGGTTGAAATGATCGAAAATGACAGTGACGGACCTACGGAACCTGTAGCGGTTATGTTGTCCGCTACTGCCGATACGATTGTTACTTCAGATGATGAAGCAACTATTCATGTCATCAAGAAAAGTTATTCTAGCATCGAATTCAAAGGTGAGTTGACGTTTTTTATGATTTATTAATGAGTTTACAAGATTCCTACACAACCCAGTGAGTAATTATAGCGCGGCCATCGATGATTAAGATCTTTCAAGGCAGAAAACTCGCGTTCTCACTTAAAATTTTCTAGAAATATTTTCGAATGAAGTGCCACAGATTAGAGTCTATGACGTCACAAAGGTATGAAGATAGCCAGAAAATCAAAATATGAATATTCTTAAATTTTAATTACACAGAATTAGGACTATATAAGTGAGTTTCGAATTACCGGACGTTTCCACATATTCGGTCATGTAAAAAATACAATAAATATTGTTTACCTTTAATTAGAATTAGTATCCATGATACATACAAGATTACAGGTATCATGGATACCAATAATACGTCATCTTTATTATGATCTACAACTATGCCATGTCTATTACCCTTATTCTGTGGGCACTTGACTGAAAAACTCACAGGTGTACGTGGTAGATGTCACGTAGGTTTCTAGTATCTTTTCCACGTTTGTAGGTGTTAGACGTCACGTAGTTTCTCTTCACGCACGCCATCTTCACGCTCTCTGCTCACGAATGCTTTTCTTATGGATTCTATGGGAAATCTGTGGGATTTTTATAGATGTTCAGTCTTGCTGAGTTTCCTCTGCAATTAAAAGTGGTTAATTATTGTAGTCTGTTTCTAGTGAATGAAATGCGAAGAAGAACTTTGTTAGTTATCTACCTTTACTATGTTTGAAAATGTATCAGCATAACTTAGACGATTAGGGATGTGACAATATGCTTTGTAAATCTTAGAGAATATTATAGACGGAGAGAATTAAAGAGTATTGAATGGCTCTACACCAGCGGTGTATAGTATTCGATACCATTTCATTTCGTCTGTGATATTCTTAAGATCTATGATTTATAGACGGAGAGAACTACATTTTTTCACGCCATCTACTATAATCTCCTAAGATCACAGAAGATGTTTTACTATCTATAGACAGTTGAGATCTTCTATCTGCCCCTGGCCAGTACCAACCTAGAAACACGCGTCCTAAATAACTTGGGTAATGCATATACCTATGTTATTATACTATGTACCTACTATATTATACTATGTTCTACATACATTTGTTATACTTCTATAATATTTACCTATATTGCTATAATCTATCTACACATATACTATACCTATACTCCTGTATATATCTATATGCTGAAATGAATATATAGCCTATGTATCTATGTGTATACCTATGTGTATACCTATGTGTATTCCTATGTGTATACCTATGTGTATACCTATGTGTATACCTATGTGTATACCTATGTGTATACCTATGTGTATTTGTAATGTTTGCTCTAAAGATGCACAGTATGCCGTACAACTGTTTGTTGAACTGTTTGATTATACCGTTAGAAAAGAAATGAGGTATGATATGAGGTATGATATGAGCAATATGAGTAATATGAGTATTATGAGTAATATGAGTAATATGAGTAATATGAGTAATATGAGTAATATGAGTAATATGAGTAATATGAGTAATATGAGTAATATGAGTAATATGAGTAATATGAGTAATATGAGTAATATCGGTAATATGAGTAATATGAGTAATATGAGTAATATGAGTAATATGAGTAATATGAGTAATATCAGTAATATGAGTAATATCAGTAATATGAGTAATATGAGTAATATGAGTAATATGAGCAATATGAGTAATATCAGTAATATGAGTAATATGAGTAATATGAGTAATATGAGTAATATGAGTAATATGAGTAATATGAGTAATATGAGTAATATGAGTAATATGAGTAATATGAGTAATATCAGTAATATGAGTAATATGAGTAATATGAGTAATATCAGTAATATGAGTAATATGAGTAATATGAGTAATATGAGTAATATGAGTAATATGAGTAATATGAGTAATATGAGTAATATGAGTAATATGAGTAATATGAGTAATATCAGTAATATGAGTAATATCAGTAATATCAGTAATATGAGTAATATGAGTAATATGAGTAATATGAGTAATATGAGTAATATGAGTAATATGAGTAATATGAGTTATATGAGTTATATGAGTAATATGAGTAATATGAGTAATATGAGTAATATGAGTAATATGAGTAATATGAGTAATATGAGTAATATGAGTAATATCAGTAATATGAGTAATATCAGTAATATGAGTAATATGAGTAATATCAGTAATATGAGTAATATGAGTAATATGAGTAATATGAGTAATATGAGTAATATGAGTAATATGAGTAATATGAGTAATATGAGTAATATGAGTAATATGAGTAATATCAGTAATATCAGTAATATCAGTAATATCAGTAATATGAGTAATATGAGTAATATGAGTAATATGAGTAATATGAGTAATATGAGTAATATGAGTAATATGAGTAATATGAGTAATATGAGTAATATGAGTAATATGAGTAATATGAGTAATATGAGTAATATGAGTAATATGAGTAATATGAGTAATATGAGTAATATGAGTAATATGAGTAATATGAGTAATATGAGTAATATGAGTAATATGAGTAATATGAGTAATATGAGTAATATGAGTAATATGAGTAATATGAGTAATATGAGTAATATGAGTAATATGAGTAATATGAGTAATATCAGTTCACCACCTTGTATTTTATTTTCACATCATATTTGAGTTTATACTCTAAAAATCAATTGTTTTGTCTAATAAAGATTAACTATTGTTTTGTTTCATTTTCTATTGTTGTTCCTCTCTCCTAACTCTTTAATAACATTATACATGTTAAGAAATGTTAGAGCATTGTTATGACTCCTTTATCAATTGTTATTAGCAACAATAACAGTCTGAACAATAGGTTGCACCTGCAAATTGTTGTAGAATGCATTTCAGACATAACCTTTCACTTTTTGGTCTTTTGTTTTATTGTTAAAATTATTTACTGATGGTAAATGGTGTGTTGCTAGTTATTGCACGGTTATGCTTTTTCGGTGATATAATACAAATATATATAATTGAATATACCATAACTTACCCCTCTCAATCTCCTATGTCCCCACCATAACTTACCCCTCTCAATCCTCTATGGCCCCACCATAACTTACCCCTCTCAATCTTCTATGGCCCCACCATAACTTACCCCTCTCAATCTTCTATGGCCCCACCATAACTTACCCCTCTCAATCTTCTATGGCCCCACCATACCTTACCCCTCTCAATCTTCTATGGCCCCACCATAACTTACCGCTCTCAATCTTCTATGGCCCCACCATAACTTTACCCTCTCAATCATCTATGGCCCTAACATAACTTACCCCTCTCAATCTTCTATGGCCCCACCATAATTTACCCCTCTGAATCTTCTATGGCCCCACCATAACTTACCCCTCTCAATCTTCTATGGCCCCACCATAACTTTACCCTCTCAATCTTCTATGTTCCCACCATAACTTTCTCTCTGTGTTTTTTTTTAAACAATTATGTAAAGTTTAATTTATTTCATCACCCAGAGACTTCAATGCAAACCAAGTAATTATCTTTGGAATATATACCGTATGTATTTATTTATTATAATCACAGTGGTTATTACACTTACATAGGAATGATAAAGTGATATCATATAGAAATGCTGTGAAAAGAGTAAATATATTCTCTTGAGGTAAATAATATTTAGAAGAAAAGGATAATTTAATATCATATGATCTTGAAATAAAAACTATATATAATTAATTTATAATTAACTTTAGCTTTTCTTATATGAACGAACATGTGGAACTGTCCGATAACTTGGAGCTTACCCTGTGTTATTATGTTAATTTCACCGAACTCTCTAGATTTAATGTAAGTGTATTTAAGAACTGTTCATAATGTATCTAATACCATCCTGTAATTAGAGAAAATTACAAATAAAACCTACATATTCATTATTATTATCTATAATTTAGCATATAGGAAACTATAACTAGATTGTATGGCCTTTATCGTTATTAAATGGAAATATATATGGAATTTAATGTCCCATTATAGTTTTTTTTATCTAATAATAATCATTATAGAAAGTATATTAGTTTTCCCTGCAATTAATATATTTCAAAGCTTTCTTTTATTTACTGTGAAACACCTGAGTTATGAAGTAGTGGCTTCTTCATAACTCAGGTGCACTTGATGGTTTTCCATGATTGAAATCTTGAAGAAAACTACGGTCTTTGAGGGATAACTTGGGCGTTTATTGACGAAAAGTACAAAAAATGAATACTAATTAATCAAGCCCGTTTATATTTTCCTATTGATAGAACATTTTCGGGCATGACGCATAGAATTCATGCCGCATATCGTTTTCTATAACATAAACATAGAAAATACATCATAACTCAGGTGCTTTTCATAACTCAGGACTGTATAACCTGTTTATATTTTCATGCGGTATTTTAAATCACATTTGGTAATTGACCCTTTATCCTATGAATAAAATTCACTAATAATAACTAATTTTAATTTCCTTACAAACTGCAGTCTATTGAAACTCTACCAACCGTTAATAAAGTAATTTATATTAATAGGTAAATGGAGAAAAGTGTTATTCATTATTAAGTAATTTAGGTAATTTATAATTAAGTGATAGAAGTTATTTACAAATAATTGTTTAAAATATGTTATTTAAAATTAATTAATATAAAGCAGTTAGTTTTTACAATGTAGGTAACAAAACTTATGGACCATGTAAATATATAATTAAAAATAATGATTAATAGTATACATACAGTGATTCCTAAATTTTGTGCACTAGATAGTTTTCTATGATTAAAATCATAGAAAACTATGGTTATTGAGGGGTAACTATGACGCAATTTTTGACTTATATCATTTTCTATAGTTTAAACATAGAAAACAATTTCATAACTCAGGTACTTCATTACTCAGTGGTTTCACTGTATGTACATATATTACAGCTCAATAAGGTATCGGTACCTACCACTATTTAATTGTTTATTCCTTTGATAGCTTAGATGTAGATCAGACTAATTAATTTAATTGTATTTAACTACTTAAGGATATCCTAAGCAGGTAACACAGCTAATTAACAGCTACAGGTTATAATAAGCAGGACTGTTAGGTTTAGTAATTAGGCACAGGTATATGGTTTGGTATATCTAACACATGGAAAGAAAGAAACTATGAATGAATAAATTGTTATTTGAAATAATTTTGGAAAATTTAAAAAATGAAATTTAAGAAATATTTAAATTTAAGAAGTTTCAAAGTTATTGAAATTAATCATTTAGTAAATTGTTCAATAGAATAGAGTCCTTTGTAATGAAGTAACCTGTATAGTGAAATGATTTTGTGTAGCCTGTCAGATTTCTATGCCTATCTTGACTCCACTATAATGAAGTAAGCTCTATATAGTGAACTAGTTGTAGTTCACCATAGAGGAGTTCACTATAGAGGAGTTCACTATAGAGGAGTTCACTATAGAGGAGTTCACTATAGAGGAGTTCACTATAGAGGATTTCACTATAGAGGAGTTCACTATAGAGGAGTTCACTATAGAGGAGTTCACTATGGAGGAGTTCACTATAGAGGAGTTCACTATAGAGGAGTTCACTATAGAGGAGTTCACTATGGAGGAGTTCACTATAGAGGAGTTCACTATAGAGGAGTTCACTATAGAGGAGTTCACTATAGAGGAGTTCACTATGGAGGAGTTCACTATAGAGGAGTTCACTATAGAGGAGTTCACTATGGAGGAGTTCACTATAGAGGAGTTCACTATAGAGGAGTTCACTATGGAGGAGTTCACTATAGAGGAGTTCACTATAGAGGAGTTCACTATGGAGGAGTTCACTATAGAGGAGTTCACTATAGAGGAGTTCACTATGGAGGAGTTCACTATAGAGGAGTTCACTATAGAGGAGTTCACTATAGAGGAGTTCACTATAGAGGATTTCACTATAGAGGAGTTCATTATAGAGGAGTTCACTATAGAGGAATTCACCATAGAGGAGTTCACTATAGAGGAGTTCACTATAGAGGAGTTATACTGCGTAACATCACTGTTTCATTTATGTCAGTTAGAGAAAGTTGTTATTTCCTCTATTTAATATATTATTATTTATTAATTCGTTTACGCAACACTGACGGAGTGACTTGTGATTGTGACGGCATTAAATGGAGGAAAACATACCTTGTTATTTTATTAAAAAGAGAAAAAACTGTATATAATTTTTCTAATAATTTTGATATTGATAAAAAGGTGCTTACATGTATCATTTAATAAATGTATTTTTCATATATTTTATATCTGTTTTTATATATAATAAATCAGCATTAATTAATTTTAAATAAATTAATGTATAAGTTCTGAGTTATCGGTCGGTTCCACATTTTCGGTCATACAAAAAGAAGTCAATAATAATAATTATTTAAATTTCATTTTAATTATTGTATACTTTCTTATTATATAGCCTTTTTTAAAATATGTTTGATTATGTGGAAGAGTCCGATTACTTGGAACTTGCCCTAGATAATATATCTAATTGCTTTAACTATGAAGATGTAAAAGATATCTATTTCTATTGAATATAATTGATCTATAATTGTATTTTTTAACTTTTCGATTTACTATTTATTTTACACTTTGGCATATATTGACCATTCTAACCTCCTTTCTACGTAAATCTACTTTAAAAATATTTATGTCAGTCCTCCCTCTGAAAGAAAATAATTTTTTTCTCATAGAAAATAATTTTAGGAAGTACTCCTATATTCTTGTTATTCACTCTCGTTTATTAGATTTATTTTTGTATTAACTATTCATTATTTCTTCTGTTTTTTTGGATATTATTATTTTAATTTATTATTTTGAATATATGAACTTTTAATATTTCCATGTGTTAATACATTTTTATTTTATTTTCAGGTACGTTTACGAAAGAAATTTTATGTTTCATCAAACGTGAGTGCAATTACATTATCTTTATCTAATTCTCCATAAATTATTCAAACAAATTTTTATCATATTATTTAATTAAATTTTTATTATATTAATTATAAGTACTTACAAGATGAAATCATTTCATATTACCATTATTTATTTTATTTCTGTTGAAATTGTAGAAATTGAAGTAATAAATCATGTATTAATTTGCTGAATCATCATTAATTTATCTATTACATAATTATTCAATATGACAACCTTTTTTGTTTCGATAATTCGGAGAGTTAACATTAGTGTTTAGATTAACATAAGACTGATTAACGTTGAGTAGCCAATAGTCACAAACATTCATTTCTATAGAACTATTAGGTCGAACATTATTCGGGACATACAAGGGAAGATTCTCATCCTGAAGTCTGGACTTGCTTTGCTCCATCCACTGATGTAGATTGTAGAGTCTTGAAGGAGCTTGCTTGCCTTCAAGGCATCAACTTATCAACACGGTTGCAAAAATATCATAGAAGCAATATTGTTTTCTGCATCACAAGAGGAATTTCTGAATGAATGCAGTCTCGACAACATTGAACTTTTTCTAATCAATATAAATGCGTCCTTATTTGTTCTTGAGAAATTGGAGAAGCTAAGGCCATCTTTCAACCATTTCGAGCGAGCAGTGAGTGTTTTGACGTCTTCTAACGTAAGACTTCACCTTAAGGTCTCCATCAACTACCCTACTGATGTTTCCGTGGCTAACATTGCGTCTTTTTGCCAGTTTTGAAATGGACTGAGTTGCGTCTGCCTTCAACAGCTTTTTTAGTCCCACCAGAAAAGTTTAAAGTTCGTTTTCGATCCTTTCGATGGCTGTGGCGATTCTTGGAACTGTGAAATTGACCACCAGCGATATGCCGATATACTGTACGTCTTTGCATAGCTTTATATTCTAAATATTGTCCAAAGGAAATTTACCAGAACATCTTATTTCTGATTAGCTTATTCGTCGTGCTAATTTTGCCACGACTAAAAAAAACTATTCTCAATAAAGTAACTTTTAGATCTGGTTACCTGAAAATGCTCATACTCAGTATAGGAACAGTCAAGCGACTTACAACTAGTCTCACTAACCCTGTTCATATCCTCTCCATATCTTTTCTCATGACCTTCTACACTCTATGTCCTGTGTTACTCTAATTGATATATTTCACTATCAACTCAGAAGAATTAAACCTGCTATTACATGATAAAAGAATACCTGCTATTACATGATAAAAGAATACCTGCTATTACATGATAAAAGAATGCTTTACAAATATATAATATACATGTGTTTATTTGTTTTCAGTTGGCTGGTGAAGATAAATGATAACATTATTTTTCATGGCTAAAGTTAGTGTGATTTAATTTTTCATGGCATTTTACTTTTATTTTTTAAAATAACATTATAATTTTTTTATTTTTTCAAATAAATATTAAACAATTGAAATAACTTTCTAATTTAACAATATTAATTTAACTAACTATCAATTTGTCATGAAATTTTACCTACAATTTTTTTTCAAAAATAACAAATGGAAAAAAAAACAATTGTCTGCAGCTGTACCTCTACCTTTTTTTTCCTTACTTGGATTTCCCTCCCTTTTTCTGTGTGTTTTTTAATTTAAAAGAAAAAGATGTTTTGGCAGCTGACTTATCTCTCAGAGTTGAATTTAGCTCTTGTTGTTGAATTTAGCTCTTGTTGTTGAATTTATGTTAATTTTACCAACAGCAAGAGCTTTACGTGTTCTGTAACGTTTTCGCTAAAATATGCACACATATTGAAGTGGAACGTTTGGACACGTTTGAATGAAACGTTTGGACACGTTTGAATGAAACGTTTGGAAACGTTTGAATGAAACGTTTGGACACGTTTGAATGAAACGTTTGGACATGTTTGAATGAAACGTTTGGACACGTTTGAATGAAACGTTTGGACATGTTTGAATGAAACGTTTGGACACGTTTGAATGAAACGTTTGGACATGTTTGAATGAAACGTTTGGACACGTTTATTGAAACGTTTGGAATAGTTTATGAAACGTGCAACATGTTGAAATGAAACGATGCTTAAATAAAACGTTTAAACACGTTAAAATACAAAACTATCACGCACATTTTTTTTAATTTTCAGTCACTTGATCTTTGTCACTTGGGTAAGTTCTGAGTTATCGGACAGTTCCACATTTTCGATGATTTAAAAAAAGGAGATATGATTCTTGGTTAAATAATAAATATTTTATGCGCTTTTTCATATGATCGAAAACTTGGAACTGTCCGATAACTCGCAGCCTTGGAAAGTATGTATAAGTTAACAATTGTTTTTTTTTTTTCGAAAAGTAACATTACATACTTATTCATGATATTTCCATGTGTGTTTTTTTAATTAAAGACAAACCTATTTATTATTGTTGCATCTACCGAAAAAAATACCATATAATTATTTTCCATGCTTTACAATAGAATGTTCTTTTTTTTCCCTATACTTAATTGAAGCTATTCTCTTTGTCACCTTCAAGGTGAATATATATTTCACTATTTTATAGCTACCTATAAAATATAGGTACACATAAATATTTATAGGTTTGAAGGAATATTTATGCTATTTTCCGTATGACTATTTTTCTGCTGTCTATGTCTATGTTATTACCATCTTTCAATGTAGTCACATCTAGCTACTTCCTTATTATGTATATTGTGGAATATACTGGCTATACATCCAAGTTATATTTAGTATTTATTCAATCTGTTGCTGATTATAGAACTGTTATCCCTATCAATACTAATAGCATTAGTAGGGTTGTGACAATATGCTTGTACCGAAAGGGTATCTTAACAGATAACGAGGTAAATGAACGTAGCCGTCTTGGTATATTTATTCACTCACGCTCGTAACCTGAAAACAATGTAAAGTTTTTCAGATTACGAAAATATTACAATCAATATGGACATAGAAGAACGCTATTTATCAACAAAAGTTATTTATCAAGATATTTGTCAACAAAACTATCCTTACAATACGAAGAAGACTGTAAATTATTGCTCATGATCAGTAGTTACGAATAAGTCAAAAATGTAGATTTTACCCTACAATAACTTCAATATGGAAAAACTGAACTTACCAAGTTAGTGCACGAGTAATAGCGTTTAAGGTTTTTGATAGGCAGAATCCTTCATGGAACACATAAGTTATTTTATTACGTACATTGGGAATAAAATGCCTGGAACAAAATAAAGGTTTCATGGCTATGGTAAATGGAACAAAATACTGGCATATGAAGCGACAAATGAAATACACGAATGAAAAAGGAACTTTAGTAAAGTATCAAAAATATGATGACTTGTATATATCAGGGCTACCTACTACTAAATCGAACAAAGTAAAGTATCGGGTGTCACACTAGCGTGACAGACCGCTAAATACCCCCACTGCACCAAAGCCGAAAAAAGTTATGTAATTCAGATCTGATTGATTCGTAAGATAATTTGAGAAAATAAGTATTAATTATGAATTAAGTTTTGCAAGAATTAAGGTTTTATAATAATAAGAAAAGAAATAAACGCTACCTAATACACAGTCTATCACGGTTATGCTACTAGCACGGAGACCTACAGGAATGAACGAATGAATGTCAGAAGCACGACGTTGAAGTTTCTTCCAAACCTACAGAGGCTAATACCCTAAAAGGAATTCGAAAATTACCCTAAATTTGGTTATAACCAGACTAAAAAGAAATTATCATGGTGAACATGACAATGCTTTAAAAATCATAGACCCTGATAATATTTGTTTTACATCATTTGGCATAAATTTGTTAAATTTGTTGAATTTGTTGAATTTGTTGAATTTGTTGAATTTGTTGAATTTGTTAAAGTTGTTAACTTTGTTGAGTTAGTAAAATTTGTTAACTTACTTGGCATCATTGTACCACATCACTCACTACCATTTTCTCCTCCGTATTAAAGTTCTTTTCAGTCTTCACTTTAACATCTGCTTCCTAGTACATAGGGTTAAATGACCCCCCCCCCCCTCTATCACTTCCACCACAGGACAGTGCACACCTGGTGGTGGTGGTGTACAGTCAATGAATAAAGTAAAGCACCGGGGGAAATTAAAGAAAAGGTACAGTCAATACATAGCTAAGGTAAAAGTACTGTAATAAGTAAATTAAAGGTACTGTAATAAATAAATTAAAGTTCCAGTTGAAATGCTACCCTCTGTATCTTCTTATCTTTATTTCTTTGAGTCATGTTATGTACTTTTATTATGTATAATTAACACAGAATGTGTAAACTCACTCAGAAAACACTACGATTAGAGTAATTAACACACATGTTTAACCTACCTTGTCATGTCTAAGATGTAGTGTACCAGCCTTTTGGCTGATACTACCAGTTGGCTGATAATGTTCTTGGCTGATAGTGCCATTTGGCTGGTATTGCCATTTGGCTAATATTACCAGTATGCTGATATTGACAGTTGCTGGCTGTTGGCTGATATTGACAGTTGGCTGCTAGTTGGCTGATATTGACAGTTGGCTGCCAGTTGGCTGATATTGACAGTTGGCTGATATTTCCAGTTGGCTTACAGTTGGCTGGCTTTTCTCACAGCCACTCCACACTCACCTTTGACTCCATAGTCAGTTTCCAGGTGTTGTTGCCAGTGAGTGTATGTGTGGTGTAGAACTCTTGTACTTACTCAGTTAAACTTGAACGTCAGACTCAACTTAGACATTTAGATACTCTAATGTCCCTCTAATACCTACAGTCTTAATATTCAGGAAGGTGTAGGAATTATTGCAGTAACATTGGCAATCGTGACGCTCTGTGAAAAACATTTCACTGAGGAATTTTCTTCTACATCTGTTCATTTTAGCAATAATTAGATTGACTGTTAGAGGAAGTCATCATACCTTTTCTTTGCAAAGGAATAACATATTCTAAAGATGAAAAGCAACTAATTGCCTCCATTGTACTTTCTGCTATAGAAAACATACGCACTTCCTTCATAATTATTTCTTTCCTTTATAGTAATTTCCTTTATTTATAGTATGTAAAGGAAATCACAGCAACTGAATTATAGTTTTACCTGCGAAATAAAAAGGTGAGTTAAATGGGTAACTTGCGACTTATCGATCAACTCCATAGTTTCGATCATATAAGCAAAAATCATATAATAATTAAAATAATGAGTTAATTTATAACTATTATATGTGTATAATATTTTTATTATATGGACTAAAATAAGGAATTGTCCGGTACATATTCTATTAATAATTCGAATGCTTTCAATTGACAATAAATAAGAACAATATTATATGTTTTCACAAACTTTAATTTTTTATAACTTTCAATTTTCTCAATATGCCTCTTGTATAATAATTTATTTTATTTCAAATTTTATTTTATACATTGAATACACTGTAAAGAATAAACAATCTATTTTAAGCAAAAATAACATTCGTGTACTAAGAAAAACCTGCTTTCTACTTTATTTCTTTCCTATAGATGATTAAATAAATATTTAATTTATTTATAATTATATATATATGTAATGAAATAAATATACTATTTTAGGAAGGTTTACTTCTTTAGTTCTATTTCTAGAACGGTTTACTTCTTTAGTTCTATTTCTAGAGAGGTTCACTTCTTTAGTTCTATTTCTAGAGAGGTTCACTTTTTTTGTTCTATTTCTAGAGAGGTTCACTTTTTTTGTTCTATTTCTAGAAAGGTTTACTTCTTTAGTTCTATTTCTAGAAAGGTTCACTTCTTTAGTTTTATTTCTAGAGAGGTTCACTTTTTTTGTTCTATTTCTAGAAAGGTTCACTTTTTTTGTTCTATTTCTAGAAAGGTTCACTTCTTTCGTTCTTTTTCTAGAAAGGTTTACTTCTTTAGTTCTATTTCTAGAAAGGTTCACTTCTTTAGTTCTATTTCTAGAGAGGTTCACTTTTTTTGTTCTATTTCTAGAAAGGTTCACTTCTTTAGTTCTATTTCTAGAGAGGTTCACTTTTTTTGTTCTATTTCTAGAAAGGTTCACTTCTTTAGTTCTATTTCTAGAGAGGTTCACTTTTTTTGTTCTATTTCTAGAAAGGTTCACTTCTTTAGTTCTATTTCTAGAGAGGTTCACTTTTTTTGTTCTATTTCTAGAAAGGTTCACTTCTTTCGTTCTTTTTCTAGAAAGGTTTACTTCTTTAGTTCTATTTCTAGAAAGGTTCACTTCTTTCGTTCTTTTTCTAAAAAGGTTTACTTCTTTAGTTCTATTTCTAGAAAGGTTCACTTCTTTAGTTCTATTTCTAGAAAGGTTTACTTCTTTAGTTCTATTTCTAGAGAGGTTCACTTTTTTTGTTCTATTTCTAGAAAGGTTTACTTCTTTAGTTCTATTTCTAGAGAGGTTCACTTCTTTAGTTCTATTTCTAGAAAGGTTCACTTCTTTAGTTCTATTTCTAGAAAGGTTTACTTCTTTAGTTCTATTTCTAGAGAGGTTCACTTTTTTTGTTCTATTTCTAGAAAGGTTTACTTCTTTAGTTCTATTTCTAGAGAGGTTCACTTCTTTTGTTCTATTTCTCACCAATACAATACCAGCCTTTATTTTTGTCACTGTTTTCCCATGTCTAATTGGCAAAAAAGCTAATTAACACAGGTAAAGGCAGGTGCTAACGACCATTTCAACAGTTCACGCTTTACTTCTAGTCGCATTACTTAGTTCTAGAAATGTAGGTTAGTTTCTTACCACGGATATACAAATTAAAGGTTCGGTTATAATTATTATATACCTTTTCTTGTATGATCGGGAATGTGGAACTGACCAATAACTAGGAACTTACTGTAAAAAGGTATCAATAATGTATTTAGACATTAATTTAATGTTAAACCAGATAGAAAGTGAACTGAGAAAACATTGCGAGTCAGTCTGACTCATCGCTTGAGTCAAGGTTGAAAAACTCCAATTTTGGAGTCTTTTTCCTTGATTGACTCTACCTGAGTCAATCTGACTATGAATTAGGAGTCAATATGACTCTTGTTTTTGAGTAAAATATTAGAATGAGTCAAATTGACTCACATTTTTGAGTCAGTTTTGAGACAAACTGAAAACTTAAATTTTGAGTCAATTTGACTCGTATTTTTTTCAGTGCTATGGTGGGGCCATAGAAGATTAAGAGGAGTTACTCTTCTATCTTCTATGTTCCTACCATATCTTTCTCACTTGATAAAAAATATATTGTTATTGTCAGCTCGAAACATGTTTATTTTTTGTGTATAGATATGTTCCAGCATACCCTGTTACCCATGTCCCCATCATATTAAACATGTTTATTTTTTGTGTATAGATATGTTCCAGCATACCCTGTTACCCATGTCCCCATCATATTAAACATGTTTATTTTTTGTGTATAGATATGTTCCAGCATACCCTGTTACCCATGTCCCCATCATATTAAACATGTTTATTTTTTGTGTATAGATATGTTCCAGCATACCCTGTTACCCATGTCCACATCATATTAAACATGTTTATTTTTTGTGTATAGATATGTTCCAGCATACCCTGTTACCCATGTCCACATCATATTAAACATGTGGTAAATAATTCAGAGACTAGAAGCTATATAATTAATTCAGGACATGTCAGATCGTGCAAGTCAACCTAACGGGTACACATACACCTCATACATAATGTATGTGTACAGTGTGTACTGTGTACTATACAATGCACTCTACAGTGTGTACTATACATGATATACAGTGTGTATAGCACAGTGTGTACTATCCAATGTGTATTGTTATAAAATTGTATCAGTTCCATTATTTGACAGTTATAATTTTTGTCAGTGTACATTATGATAAATAAAAAAAAAATTACAGGAAATTAGAAAATTGTGATTTGAGAAATTAACTTCATGATAATACAACTCATACATAATGTGTGTGTAGTGTGTACTATACAGTGAGTACTATACAGTGTGTACTATACAGTGTATACTATACAGTGAGTACTATACAGTTTATACTATACAGTGAGTACTATACAGTTTATACTATACAGTGTGTACTATACAGTGTGTACTATATACTGTATACTATACAGTGTGT
Organism: Caprella mutica; assembly: GCA_947561585.1. NCBI lineage: Eukaryota > Metazoa > Arthropoda > Malacostraca > Amphipoda > Caprellidae > Caprella > Caprella mutica. The sequence goes on along the minus strand of CANNZV010001820.1, from coordinate 108,294 downwards.
ACTATATACTGTATAGTATACAGTGTGTACTATACAGTGTGTACTATACAGTATACTATACAGTGTGGACGGTGACAGCTGACAATGTTGTGTTTACAGTTTTACATTACAATACAATATTAAATAACTGTACTAATTATTATGATGTATGTTATTTATTGTTACATAGAATCTTGGTATGTACCTGTATGATAATAGTCACCTATAGTGCTATATTTTTACTATATAATTCTCTGCCATTCCTATAATAATATTTTAACAGTGAATATATCCATATTTTATAATTTATTGTCTTTTTATTCATGTTTTTACATTTTTTATTCATATTTTTACTTTGTTTTATTCATGTTTTTACATTGTTTTATTCATATTTTTACTTTGTTTTATTCATGTTTTTACTTTGTTTTATTCATGCTTTTACTCTGTTTTCAGCATTTGTAACTTTTTCGCTAATCCTTTCTCAATAATAATACTTATCATCAAGTTTACAAAGAATTATTCATTCCTCACCACTATCTATTTACCCCTAACGCTTTTTCACACAAACAAAGTACCAGTGAAATGTGCTATAAGGACTCTTTCAATAAGCTACAGACAGTTCCACCGCCAAAGCTGCATGCACTAAAGATAAGATAAGCTTTTCTATAAAATACTAACGTTCCCTTTCCGTACGATAAATAAAAGATACGGTCGCGATATTTCGGTAACATTTTACGCACTTTCTTATAGGGTTAGTTACGAGTTATAGGAAGGGTCCACATTTTCGATCATATTACACTATATTTAATTTCTATTCCTTACTATAATTTGTATCCATGATACTTGCTGGTATCACGGATACCAATAAGTTGTAAATTAATTAGGTTTCCGGGTAACATGGATACCAATCAAAATAACGAGTTAGAATATAAATGATTACATTTTTCCTCATATGATCGAAAATGTGGAACTGTCCGATAACTTGAAACCTACCCTGTGTTCAATCTTGTGTGCCACGGTGTTTCGCTAGCGTAATATTATTTGTACACAATAGACAGGCTTTAGACAATGAGTGTTTTTCAATGTTTTATGTAGTAACAGTTGCATAATTATTGACCTTTTTACAGCAAATGAAATGCATGCACTAAACACTGCATTGTGTTCTTTAATTACCACTCTAATGCATCTCTATGCGCATTATATGCATTAGAAACATGCGTGACTATCCATTTTAAAAAGAGCTGAAAAATGACTTTTACTTTTATTTGTGCTGAAGGTTTTATTATCTTGTAATTAGCTACTGTATTTTATTTTGAAAGAAATATTTTATGGAGAAATGTTTGACTGTTGTTCTTGATAGTTTTAAATTATGGAGAAATGTTTGACTGTTGTTCTTGATAGTTTTAAATTATTTATAAACTTTCAAACGTTAAAAATAAATAACATTTTATAAAATTTAGAAAGATAGCGGATCGATATCAGTTACAATAATATTAAATGTAGCAAGTTAGCAATGAATAGATTTCGGGTTAATTCTCTATTTTATTATACATTGGTGGAATGAAAGCAATTTAATTTAATATGAGCATTTAATGGTTATAGATAATATAGATAATAGTTAATGGGTCAGTGTGTTGAATGAATGTATTTAAAATTTATTTATCATCTTCTACCCCTTTATCTTATCATCTCTTCAATTTTAGTTGTTCCTGCCCCTCTTAATCTACCATTCTCTCCGATACTCTCCCCGCTTCCTATCCCGCGGTTTTCTGCGTAAAGGCGGGGCGGGGTTTACGCAATGGCACCACGGATGCGTAAAACAAACGACTTCAGCGAAGAAGTCAACCGTGAATTGGACTGAGTGAGTGGGAGCGACTTGTGCTATCTGCAACTTTTGATAGCTTTAAAGTTAGTAATGAAAGCTGACATCAAGTAAATAAGCAGACACACCACGGGTATTATTAGGATAGACATGGTAACTTTAACGCTGCACCAACTAGTTATCCATACAACTTTCCATCATTCATTAGAAACAGTCGGATGTTCATCTCTCTTATTGTTATATATTTTTATGTATATTTTTATAGTTTCACTTTTCATTACTTTTATGGTTATAGCTTTATCAAAGCTATTCAAGCTAATAGAGAGCTGGAGATAGCTTACAACTGATTTATTGGTTTTATGTATTGATTGACATGGTATTGATCTCTGTGATAAAACACTAGTGATCTATGTGATGAAATATCAATAATAGGGATCTATGTGTACTAAATAGTATTGCTATATTGTATGTACTGAAATACTAAACACTAATGATCTATGTACTAAAATAGTACTGATCTATGTACCAATATCACTTATTTTAAACAAGCTATTCGCCATTACTATATGTACATATATTCAATATAATAAAATACTCCAATAAATAAAATATAATGAGGGATGTCCTTTTTAAATCATTTATGGTTGTAGGAATTATTTTACAGTTTACTTTATCACTATTTGATATTATTATTATTTTATACTATCATTTAATATTATCATTTAATTGTGTAAGATGCAAAGTACAGGAAACTAAGTAATTACTTTGTATCAAGTAACCCTTTGTGATATCTTTTCCTAGGGTAATTCGGTTACCATTTCCTAGGGTAATTCGGTTACCATTTCCTAGGGTAATTCGGTTACCATTTCCTAGGGTAATTCGGTTACCATTTCCTAGGGTAATTCGGTTACCATTTCCTAGGGTAATCGCTATTTTCTTTTGTAGTGTCCTATGAATCCAATAATCTAGTTATTTCCCAGGCAAGTAGGATTTGTTCCTGGGATATTCCCTTAATATCTTAGGAACAAATCCTTCTTCCCTGGGATATTGTCCAATACCGCCCTTATATGCAATTGCTTCGTGAATTCGTTAATTTAAATATTTATCATATTTGAATAATTATTTTTCCATTATTTTATTTAATGAACTGCATCATTAGTTTAATTATAATAAATTATTCATCATTCAAATTTAAATATGAAATATTATAATTTTGTTACCAATATATATTCCAATTCAAACCCAAGGGACTCTATCCTGAAGCTGTCTGTGGTGAACGGAAGAGAAGGGGGTGGTGTCCCCTGTGCCCCGAACTGTTGTAATTTGGATTATTTGTTGTCTTTTTTCATTTTATCATTTTATCATTACTCATCATTATGAGTATCATGTTTATGTATCATAACTCCTCATACCTACTCATACTCTATCATCACCTTCACTAATTTTTTGTTACGTCAAAGTCACTCAGTGTTTTTCTACCTGCCAAAGGTTACGCTAATTATTACAGGTAAAAAAAGCGATAATGATTAACTGTATACAGGTAAAGTGAAGTGATTAACTGATGTACAGGTGAATGATTGAAGTGATTAATTGATGTTCAGGTAAATGATTATAGTGATTAATTGATGTTCAGGTAAATGATTAAAGTGATTAACTGGTAAATGATTAAAGTGATTAACTGGTAAATGATTAAAGTGATTAACTGGTAAATGATTAAAGTGATTAACTGGTAAATGATTAAAGTGATTAACTGGTAAATGATTAAAGTGATTAACTGGTAAATGATTAAAATGATTAACTGGTAACTGATTAAAATGATTAACTGGTAAATGATTAAAGTGATTAACTGGTAAATGATTAAAGTGATTAACTGGTAAATGATTAACTGTTAAATGATTAAAATGATTAACTGGCAAATGATTAAAGTGATTAACTGGTAAATGATTAAAATGATTAACTGGCAAATGATTAAAGTGATTAACTGGTGAATGATTAAAGTGATTAACTGGTAAATGATTAAAGTGATTAACTGATAAATGATTAAAGTGATTAACTGATAAATGATTAAAGTGATTAACTGGTGAATGATTAAAGTGATTAACTGGTAAATGATTAAAGTGATTAACTGGTAAATGATTAAAGTGATTAACTGATAAATGATTAAAGTGATTAACTAGTAAATGATTAAAGTGATTAACTAGTAAATGATTAAAGTGATTAACTAGTAAATGAGTTACTATAATATCGGTAAATTGTGGAACTTTTTAAGGTTCGGTTGCAATCGAGTTCGTTACACCGATATTGATAAGACGTGTGTTCTTTCACATATCGTATCCATCGTTTGACATCATACCTTTTCACTTTATGATATTTCTATTGAAAGTGTTATACTTTAATAAATTTCAATCTCCAGAAAAGTTAATGATTATTTCTCTAATCCCTGTTAATTATTATTATTAAGAACAACTCGAAGTATTGAAACATACTTGGACTGAAAAATCAATGTTGAATTGTTAATACGTTTATTTTTTAGGACCTACCTATCATCCTTACTATATGACTTAATTAACAAATTATCACATCAATACAATCGTTTTTATTACGTGTCCGAAAATGTGGAACAGTCCGATAACTCAGAACTTGCCCCAATCAATCGATGCTAAGTAACTATCATCTTTAACATCTTTTGTACATCTCATCGTCAGTTCCAGGCGTAGTATGTTTCTCACTCCCATCACTAGATGGCGCTGTAGTGCGTTATCCGTTAGTGAATTCACGCTGTGTAGCGTCACGCTGCCTCAGACACGCTAAAATATACGTTAGATTATACGCTAAAATGTACGCTAGAATATACGGCAGGTGCTTTCCGGGAATGCAAATATAAAAAGAAGGAAAAGGAGTTATGTGTACAGGACTGTACTGTTGTAATTTGCGCAGTGATTTGGAAAGGGCAAATTCGATAAGTTTGTCTATTTTAAAATATGATTTTTTATTATTTTTTTTTCAATTATATTTTAAAAAGATATTTAATAAATTTCTCAATGAAAATTTTAGTAAATTTTTTAATGTATTTTGGAAGATTTTTTAATGTATTCAATAATTTTTTAAGGTATTTAATAATTTTTTAATGTATTTAATAATTTTTTAATGTATTTAATAATTTTTTAATGTATTTAATAATTTTTTAATGTATTTAATAATTTTTTAATGTATTTAATAATTTTTTAATGTATTTAATAATTTTTTAATGTATTTAATAATTTTTTAATGTATTTAATAATTTTTTAATGTATTTAATAATTTTTTAATGTATTTAATAATTTTTTAATGTATTTAATAATTTGTTAATGTATTTAATAATTTTTTTAATGTGTTTTAATGAATTTTCACTGTACTTTTAATTAATTTATAAAAATATCGAAAATAATTTTTTTGCTTTTGATGATTCAAAAAAAAATGTTTAGGATCTTTTTTTCAAATATATTCTTAATTTTGTTATTTATTAATGTTCGAAATAGAACATATACATTTCTCTATTTAACCCATTACATAATAATAATATACTTCATTTCAATGCGGCAAACAGAGTGTAAACTTCTTTTCTCTCCAAATCATTTCACTTAACATTATAGTAAAACAAAGAAAATGAATTTAAGAAAAAAAAGAAAAAAACATTTCCCCATTTTTAAAGTAACTTTCATTCCTTTTTGTTTATTTCTCACTCCAATTCACTTTGATGAATGGAACACTTAGCCCTAGGCCTCATGAATGGGGAACAGAAGTGAATGCACTGAATGAGCGTAATAAATGAATGCAATAAATGAATGTAATAAATGTATCCAATAAATGGATTTAATATACGAAGGTAATAATGAAATCAATGAATGAAACTAATGAAATGAAAGCAGTGAATGTATGCAAAGTATGAAGGGTAAGATCACAGTTTTCGCACAGTGCCACATTTTCGATAAAAATATTACATAATTTATCAATTTAGATCATTTTTTTAATTGGTATCCTTGAATTTTAATTATAATTGGTAACCATCTTTCAGGTATCATGGATACTTTAACGTGTTCCAATACTTAACGTGTTCCGATACTTAACGTGTTCCGATACTTAACGTGTTCCGATACTCGAGTGTTCCGATACTTAACGTGTTCCGATACTTAACGTGTTCCGATACTTAACGTGTTCCAATACCTAACGTGTTCCAATACTTAACGTGTTCCGATACTTAACGTGTTCCGATACTTAACGTGTTCCGATACTTAACGTGTTCCGATACTCGAGTGTTCCGATACTTAACGTGTTCCGATACTTAACGTGTTCCGATACTTAACGTGTTCCAATACCTAACGTGTTCCAATACTTAACGTGTTCCGATACTTAACGTGTTCCGATACTCACTTATTCAAATTTCAAAGTAATTTCTCCGCTTCCGTTATCAAATGGCCTAATTCATTCTTTAGTAAATCCTGTTAATTTATTCCTGTTATTCACGGTATCTCACCGGACTATTTACCTCTCCATTCCCATGGTGACAATGCCTGACAGTTACTTACGCCCCTACACAGTGTTACGTATTCACGACACTGTTCCGCGGAATCACGAACTGAGTGTTCTCATTGAGGAACAGTCACGATAAACTTTGTTACAGGAACCACAATGTTGTAAAGTAGAGGGTTCACAAGTGATGGTTCACAATGATGTAAAGTAAATGGTTCACAAGTAATGGTTCACAAGTAATGGTTCACAATGTTGTAAAGTAAATGGTTCACCACATTACAAGTCATTCATTTGCAACAACAAAGTCATAAACCTAAAAACATATGTATTATCTTATAAACATATAAATCTTAAAATACTGATTATTTTGGTAAAAGTTTGATAATTGTAGCTCTAAAATGTACCGCTAGAGAGGCTAAATGTCCTAACGATATACCATTAAATGTACGTACATTACAGGTACTAAAATGCCTCTCCTGAAAAATAGCTACTTTAGAGTTATGACAGTAATGTGGCAAATAATCATATATAGGTTTTACAAATACATTTTATATGTTTATTTTGCACGTATAATTCAGTCGCTTATATTTCTTATTATTTACTATACTATACCTATTCCATTTAATTAATTATACCTAATTAATTACTCGAAGGACATAACAAGGAAGAATGCCATTAACTATATAGGCTATCTTTAGTAGTACTTAATGTATATGTTTCACTGTTGAGACCCAAATAAAGAATCTAATCCTACTAATAGTGGGACAATGGCAGGAATTGGGTAATTAAATAACTTTAATGTACTTCTGTAAGATACCATTGTTAAATTTAATGACTTAAGCATTTAAAATACTTTATAAATTAGCTACTGATAAGATTTAAAATATAAATGTGGTACTTATAATTTATTGATATTCTGTTTAACATTTTCACGATTTTTATTTTTATTAATTGCAGTTTAAATATACATTTAATTGTAGCTAATTGAATAAATATTCTGCATTGTAATAGTTACGAAATGTTTTTGTCTGTTTGTGCGAAAGCTGTTCATTTAGCATTGAACTTATTTAGATGCGATAACTTATTCTAATTCTCCAAATACCGAACCAGTAATTTGAAATTAAAAAGCTTGCAATGGTACCTTGAACTTTAGTTGTTAGAATACCATTCATCTTTGCCTCGTCTGGCTCTGGCTAATTACAGTGTATGGTATAGTAACTAGATAGCATGACTAGTATATTGTACTAGTTACTATTACTAGTACTGTAATAGGGCACGTTCTGAGTTTTCGAACAGTTCCACATTTTCGATAATAAGAAATTACAATAATTTTTTTTTTCAAATTATATACTTTTGTCATTTCAATCGAAATTGTGTACCTGTCCAGTAATTCAGACTATTCTAATTAGATTACTTTTAGTAATTCAGAATATTCTAATTAGATTACTTTTAGTATAGCTATCCCTTTAAATGATTGTGTAACGTTTGACCAACTGTATTTCCAGTGGAAATCTTTATTGATCTTTATTCCCATGTAAATTTTCCCTCATTACTTCTTTCGAGTTCATGGACAAGTTGTTCAGAAAAGACGTAATGAGTTACTTTTGAATAATAATTACCCTGACTGGGTCTAATTCGTTACAGTTTCTTTGTGCTTCAATGAAGGCGTAGTCTGTTTTTAAATGTCATTACACATCTGTACTGTCTTACTGACTGACCATTGTCTGTTTTGAACATTTAGCTAATTGTGATAGACTTGCAATATATCCATTAGCAATGTACTTATATGAACAAATGACCAGTGGTCTTACTCAGTTATCGGACTGTTTCATATTTTCGATCATGTTGAAATTTTTTTTCTCATTTCAACTCGTTATTTTAGTTGGTATCCATGATACCTGCAGGTATCATGGATACCAATTTAAATATCATTTTTAAATGATTAATTCTATAGTTTTTTCTTTTATGATAGAAAATATGAAACCGTCCGATAATTCAGAACTTAATCTGTTTGAATTTATCTTTGACAGAGAAGTTAAATAATGTGAACCTATTTTTCAAAAGTTATTTTTAAGTTCAATTTATTATTCCAGTTTTACACAGACAGAAAAAATTCTCTAACAAATAACTAATATCAAATTTATTAACTTTTTTTTCCCCAACAGAAACGTAAAATGATGCAATTCTAGAGATAATTATCGCTTTATTTATTTGTAATATCTTTTATTTTCGAGATAGTTATTTTATCGGAGGTAAGATAGTTTTTATTAACATTTCGTCACACTTGAACAGCTGGGTACACATTTCATATTCTTTGTTTTAATGCAAAAATTGTCTATTATATTGAAATATTTAATAATTGATTATTTTTTGTTTCCATAAAGTGTATTCTTACTCGTACACATTTCATATTATTTACTTCAAAACTAATGTACAGCTTAAAATAAATAATTGATTAATTTTGTTTTCATTAAAGTGTATTCTTTGATCTTTGATAATCGGGTTTTAAAATACTATTTTTTTGCTAGCAATCAATACTGAGGGTAGTGTATTTTTGTGTGGGTGTTGAATTAATAGGTTTTAAAATGCATGTTTTTTTAGACAGACGGACCCTAATATACCAGTTTCTTGCTTTGTTTTACATAATTTATAGCAACATAAATACATAGGGTAAGTTCCCAATTATAGAACTGTTCCACATTTTCGGTCTTATAAGAAAAAAGTATAAAATAAACATTATTCAACTTCTATTTTAATTATTTATACTGTCTCTTATATGATCGGAGATGTGTAACCGTTCTATAACTTGAAACTTACCCCATTCATTTAGATTTTTATTATAAATATCATATCATATCTATATAACGAAATTGAAAGATAAAATTTCAATGTCAAAATTTGATGTGTATATACAATAATAAAATATTTTATTTACTATTTTATTAATTTTTTTATTATATCATTTACTATTTTTATTATTTTATTTAATATTTCCTTTTTCGCAAGGAACAGAAAATTGATTCCAGAAGCATAAAATTTAGTGACATTCAAACATTATTTCTATTTAACTTCAAACGTTCTATTTCTTAAACATTTAAAGCAACTTACTAACTCAAGGAAACTTACTCGACACTCTATGACAATCACTTCCTTCATTAACACTGTAAAGTTTCTCAAATTAGATTTAGTTCATTAATTAATGTTATTTCAGTAGCAATTAGTTGAGAAAATAGAGATAGAAATGTCTTCATGCTTTAAATGTCTTAACATTTGAATTTGTTCTTATTTTCCATCCCGTAACCTTGCATGGATTTGATGTGCCCTTCTATTGCTTAACGGATAACATTTTGACTGTGTGTAAGAATATTATTATGTTATATAGTCATAATTTACCAGGTACTATGTTCTCGGGGCTACATTGTCCCAATATTGTAACAACATTGACCTAATATTGTAACAACATTGTCCCAATATTGTAACAACATTGACCTAATATTGTAACAACATTGTCCCAATATAGTAATAACATTGCCCCAATATTGTAACAGTTTCCAATTTTGGTATATAAGGTAGAAACTTAATTACTAGATTAATTAATTTTTTTGAGTCCTACTCTTACATAATTACTTGTAATTGACAGAAACTATTTTGCCATTAATTAAATAACTTCAAGATTTAATTACATTCATGGTCATGAAATTGGCTTATCGTTAAACCCTCTAAATCCTGACGTCTTTTCCAAATGCCAAATAATATTTTTCCCATTAGAAACAAAAAATGAAATGCCATCAATATTAATTTTTTTCTAAATACCATATCGAAAAAGTTTAAAGAATCACAAACTTAAAAAAACGTATTTTTTGTATGATTTGAAATATCAAATTGATTTTTTTTAACGCAGATTTAAAAATTGAAAATAGCGTAGTTTCCCATGGCAATATTTTCTATGCGAGTTCATAGAAAACGAGTAGCCAACTTTCCATATCGTCTCCCAAGTACTTCTCACTTATCTTACAGTATGTAAGTAGGACAGTACTGACTCATACACTTTCTTTTAGTGATAAGTAGGTCTCTCCGTCTGTACTTATATATTAATTAATTCATCATGTAGATATACGAGTGTGTTCTATATAGTATAATAAATGATATTATTCTACTTATTTCCTGACTTAAATAAGAATTGGTATTTATTTATCTTATAGTAAAAATATTATTATTGGTAAAAAAATAAACAATTTCTATATGGATAGAAATAAATAGAATTGTTAAAAAAAATACGTTACTGAAAATAGAAAATATAAGAATGAAGACTATATTTATTATTATTTATTTTATTGTAAATAATATTTCTTTTTGTTATTGCAGTTTCAACTTTTAATGTTTGTAATACAAAACTGTGGATTGAGAGTAAACACATTTATATGAAATTTCAATCTTAGGGTAAGTTCTATATTATCGGTCAGTTCCACAGTTCCAAAATGTTGAACTGACCGATAATAAAGAACTTACCCTATATTTATTTGTAACTTTCACATTTTTATTTATTAGTAAATATGTTGCTGAACTCAATGGTATGTTGCAATCTATCTTTATATGGTAAGTTACGAGTTATCGAACAGTTCCACATTATCGATCATAACTTATATTTTAATTAATATACATTGTTTTATATGACCGAAAAGGTGGAACCGTCCGATAACTTGGAACTTACCCTACTCAGACGGCAGTGAAACTGCAGTCCAATGCACTTATTGTACATTAATATTATTATTTACAAAGTTATTAATTAGATATACTTTCTGTGAAAGTGATGCAGTGATTTATTAGTTATTTTATCGTTTTCTTGGCTAGAGAGATTTACTGTTTTAACCCTCGGGCTGTGAACTGTTAATGTATATGATGTACTTTTATTATGCAGGCAATATGTAGTTTTATTAGTGGAAATGATGTATATTTATTGTATAGTTTTATTACTGGAAGTAATGTACTTTTATTATCCACACTCAGAGTAATTCTGATGCACTCAGGTGTTTCGAGTGCATCCTATGGCTTTGTCTCTAAAGCGAGACACTAAAGTGCATCGAACTGATGCACTTTAGTGTCTCAGCTATAAGTTTGATAAAATGACGAGAAAAAAAAGCAAGGAAAGAATAATTTCCTCATCATTTAAAAAAAACTTATACCTAAGACACTAAAGTGCATCAGTTCGATTCACTTTAGTACATCCACACTATAGTTTGATGCACTACAGTGTCTCACTTTAGAGACAAAGCCACAGGGTGCACTCGAAACACCTGAGTGCATCAGTTAAAGTTGTTTATTATTCTCAGTGCAGTCAATATAGTTTTATTAGTGGAATATTAAATGCAATTTAAAAGGGACTTTTAAACTTGATTGGTTTAAAATGTTTGTGTTTGGTACGTACCTTACGCCTTTATACGGGTTATAAAAACTATAGAAAATGATCTAAAGGCTATTATGTTAATAAATTGAATAGAAATTCAACCTTATGCTAAATAAAATAGGAAATAACTTCAGCAGAATTAAAAAAATCTACATATCTGTTTTATTAACAATTAATGGTTGAAAGAATAACATATATAAGTCAATATATATTTTGAAATTTCAGTTATTAATAAATAATTATATACTTAGCTGAGCGGAAATGTGGCACTGTCCGATATCTCGTAAGTTACCCTCCTAACCGACTTACCTGTGACCTTGCATCTTATTTTGTTTTTAACTTCTAATAAAGTATTCAGAGTCTAGAGTTGCCATGTCTCGCCATACAAATAATTACAACAACAGCATGACTGTGAAGTAATTTAGTCCTATGGTATTCGTACGGGAAACATTCTATACTGTGCTATTCGTACGGGGAATAGTGTTTTTGTCATTATTATTGTTCTTGGATAGAAAAACATATAAACGTGCCATGTGGTATAAAATAATAATAAAAAATTAATGGGAATCATAATAAATGGTATGTTGAATTTAAAAGTTTTTATTGTTAATATTCTTTTGCGTATGTTTGTAATGATTGAATTTTATAATTTATAATTTGAATATGTACTTTAGATAATGTTATCTTACATAGATATAAGATATGTTAATTTTTTATACAAATATCTAATTGTAAAATTTGCCATTAATTTTTATATTCAATTAAATAATTTAATTGTTTATTATTCATTCGAATTTAATCACGAAATAAAATGAAGTAAAAATTATTTCCGAAAATATTCTTCAGCTACAAAATTTTATAAAAATCATACAATTATCACTTTTCTTTAAATTATTTTAATATATTTAATTAATAGAAACCAAATTACATTGCGTGATGATAATTTAATTATTATTTAACTGCTCTTTTGGATAGGAAAACAAAAAGATGTCAATTATAGAGCTCAACATTCACATCATTGAGGAAAATTGCTACTAAAGTTATACAACTTTTTAGAAATTTCTCTGCATTTCTGATTTTTTCCATAATTTCAAAATGTAATAAATTTTAAATCGAAAATTTTAAATTTTGTTTGAATTTTACTTCTCAAAATTCGTCATCAATGCAAGTATAAATACTTATTTACTATTAATTTATACTATTTTATATTATTTACATTTCATTTTATACTTTTTACATTTTATATAATTTGCAACTAATTTTTATTACTATTAATTTAATAAATGAAAATAGTTTATACGTATTAATAATTAAATTTATGAAAAATATTATATAATGTATTTTTTAATTATTACTTTCTAAGTTCCGTTACTTTGCGTCACTTCCTGCGTAAGTCCTTTCACTGCCTTTTAACAAACAACTTATGGTCTGTTCACACCATTATAACCATTACCATTATACCATTATAACCATTATACCATTATATAGCATTGATATTTGTAACCACGGCTCGCTTCATGCCAAGATGAAAGCTTTTTGTTATGCGATGATTGGTAGGTAGCTTTGGTAGATAGCTTTGGTAGGTAGCTTTGGTAGGTAGCTTTGGTAGGTAGCTTTGGGGTTAGATTTGCATAAGATTAACACTAATTATTTAATCGTTTTCTTTGATGTTTGTCTGTTTATTAATTAATAAACTTTTACGGTCAGAATTTTTCAAAATTTACTTTTACGGTCTAAATTTTTTGAGGATTTACTTTTTCTTCGTACCATGAAAAAATTAAACAGACCTGAAAACATATTCATTGTACATTTTTCTAACTCTTTTGTTCTTTTTCAGGAGAGGTAGACAGTGACAGCATTCTGGTAAACAAGGAGAAGACCAAGGTTTACTGGGAAGAAAAAATGACTACCTCTGCTAAAGCAGCTACCGAGGAAACGGGGTGGGAAAGTGTAGCTAACGTCTGCTTCAGGGACCCTAATACTGGGGTGAGTAGCTTTGCTGCAGCCATGAGCATTGTCACTGACTGGTGGTAAGTGATTTTGTTCATGGAGTAGCTTTACTGCATCCATGAGCATTGTCACTGACTGATGGTAGGTGAAAATATCATCTTCATTTAGGTATATTATAATTTGCAAATTATCACTCACCGAAGTATATATTATTAATAGTATTTTTAATCTTTACATATTCAAAGAAACTTGTTATAGGATAATGAAATTGTTTAAAGGGATTTTTAAGAAACTAACTTAAGTTTAAGAAACACTGCTCTAGGAGAACGTTGCAGTATTTCGGACACTCAAAATAATCGGATAGTGGGTCTTAATTTCTATGTTATGATAATTTAATCTGATTTTTCTTAAGATCTGATTGGTTCACTCATGTCTAGACGCACTTTGCGAGTACTGTGACTGTCCTAGTACTCCAACGTCTTAGTACTTTGATAAAATGTTCCTAATTTTATATTCCCTCCACAGATCACAACTGAAATCGAACCTCCAGTCAAGGAGGAGGAAGTTAAGGTGGAAGTTGTAAAAGTGGAGGGATTCCTCCCGGCCCCTCCACCCCAGTTCGACAACTCTCCACCCCATTCTTTGGAGCAGAAGGAGGAGGACGATGTGGAGCCGGAGATTGTGGATGTGATGGAGGCGGACAACAAGAAGGTGACCAAGAGAAGGAGTCTCCAGTATGTCTATGGCGAGGAAGGAGACGGTACTACTGATAACAGACACAACAGGATGAGACAGGTTAATATTCACTAGTGTACTTTCCCGTTAAAAATAACGGGTCATCATCAGTACCAATTTATTACCCGTTATTAGGTTACTTTTAATGAATTCAATTAAAATTAAATTTTCTGCATAGTCTAATTTATTTTATAGATAAAATACATTTAGTTACCATTCTTCATATTTAATACCCATAGTGTAAAAGCGGACACCAAATAAATAAACACACTTAGGAAATTATTATTATTTATCATTTAAACAGTAAATTACCCGTACAAATTTAGTAAAGAAGTCGGACAATTTCATTACGTTATAATATAATAGTATCTTCTAATGGATGACAATAAGTTTTCGCTTCTTGGGTTAGTTACGAGTTATTGGACACTAACACGTTTTCGATAATATGAGATAATTTACCTTTTAACTGGTTATTTTAAATTTTTTACTTTTTCCACATGATCGAAAATGTTGAAGTGTTCGATAACTCGTAACTTGCCCTAATGATGGTGAAAATAATCTAATATTTGGCTTCTCCAAAATCTATTCTGCTATTCAAATTTTCGAATCACTTGATTTAATTTATTTTGTGTTAAATAAAAAATAAAAATTTCTGAAAATTTGAATTCAAATTCTTGAAGATATCAGATTTTAATTTCAAATTTATGTGAATTTATTTTTTCAAATTTTCAAAACATTCATGATTAAAAAATTGAATCAACCCAATGGGAGTTAGAAATTTTGAAACCTGTCACCATTTTCCCCATTTTTCACCTTCCCTTTTCTCCTCCTTCCCTTTCACCAGATCATCCCCAACCCCATCCCCACAGTGAAGGAGTCCCTTTCCCCTTCACAAGGGAAGGAGAATGTCATAGAGGCAGAAATAAGGGAACAGCAGGAAAGGGAAAGGGAGCTGCAACAGCAACAGATAAACAAACAGCAACTGTTGAAACAGGAACAGAGAGAAAAAGGTAAAGAAACAGACAGCTAGGGTGCGGTAGGAGTTATTGGACAGTTCCACATCTACGGTCATATAAGAAAAAAATATAAAATTATATTTTAACTCGTTATTTTAGAAGTATCCATGATGGTATCCATGATACCAGCAAGTATCATGGATACGAATTGAAATGAAACTCAAATTTATATTTTTTCTTATGATCGAAAACTTAGAACAGAACGGTTATTCAGAACAAAACCTAATAAATGGAATCTCAAAATAGATTTTAAATTTATGCTATTTACATTAAATTCAATCATGTACACCGCTAACGCTAAATTCTTTCGATAAGCATTACAACAAACCATTGGATTCATTTCTATTGTCTGTTACAGGAGCTTCGTCACCCCAAGATTCCGACGAAGGTTTCGTAGACCCGACACCTAAGAAAACTGCGGAAAATAACGCTGACGCAAATCGCAGAGAAGTTTGCGAGTCGCCTTTGCCGCTCAAACGGTTAGTAAAGTGCCGCAAATGGGGAAATCTTATAATAATTATAACATTTTAGATCATAAGGCCCGCTTCACACATGCATTTTTTTCTCGCTGAAGTAAAAATCACATTCAATTTTTCCTTTTGCGATAAAAAAACGCAAGTGTTAACATATTTTAAGTAGAGCTTTTTTCTGCGGTGTTAAAAAAACGCTATTGTAGCGGGCCTATATGAAAAAGCTTGTAATTAATTAACTGGTTATTTTGATTTCTATCCATGATAGCTTCATCACATTCAATATCTGCAGTTAACGGTTTTCTTTTTTCACCGCAGGGGCTCCGCTAAGAATCCCACCGCCCCGTCCGCACAGACCGTGATAGTTACGGGAAAATCGACCGAGACGAAAATAGCGCTAGAAATACGGGAACTGAAAGAGAGAGAAGAAGAACTGAAGAGACAGAGGAGGAGGAGAGGTGAGCAAGAGGAGGAGATATGAGAGGGAGGAGGAGATATGAGAGAGAGAAGAGGAGATATGAGAAGAGTGTATATTGGGGAATTTACGTTTTCTCATTGTTTCAAATATTCATTTACAAGTATTTTTCATTTATCTGGTAGTGTTGTTATTTATCGATGACTTACGGTCATTTATCTACGTCGGTTACTGTAGGGATAACACTAAGTACTATGATGATAGGGACGGATTTCTGCTGGATTATTGCTGAATTGGACCACAGTCACTGTATGTGACCAATTTGAGTTCAGACTTCAACTGGCTGATAGAATTACTAATGAGCAGCATCAGAAGTCGCCATGGAATCTGTTTCAGTTGGTGGTTCGAAATCGTTTTAACTTCTACTATTGGTCTGACTCTCGTAGAGAGTCCAATCCCTGCCGTCGGGAAATGTTGCTGGCAACGGAATTAAAAGATCGAGTTACTCGTTCTAGTTCTATCTTCACTGATAGGACAGGTGAGAGAACTTTCTCTCACGTTTAGAATAACAAAACTGTCCATAACCTGAAGGCTCGTGAATATTTACTAACTCCAGTTAACTGAGAGAGGGTCACAGACAGCTAGAGAGTTATCCTATAGAACTTCAGCTTATGTACCCCAATGTCTTTTCCTAGCTGCCTCTTTAAGGTTCCTCCTCTCATTCCTCCATTTTGGTCCCCAATCCTCTTTAGTTGTTTCCAATATACCCTCAGACGAAGGACAAATGACTCGTCCCATATTTCTAACTATCTCCTTTATTTCTGTCCAAGCTAGCAGAAAAAAATGTCAGAAATACACACTTTTTTAAACTATGAAACTGATTTTTCTGCATCTGGGCCAAGAAAAAAGCTCGGATTTAACGACTTTTATCAATAGAGTCTCTTTCCATTGTTTCTAAATGATAATTATTCTCTGTGAAAGAATCATAAGCCCTGACTTAGTGCTAAAGTTCCTATTTCTGCAGTATTTCTGCATCCAATCTAACAAATGAAAAAATTCAAGTTACTTTTAGAGTTGCAGAAATAATTAACTTCAAGGAAGCTATTTGATCTTAAGCTTTGATTTACAGGGTAAGTTACGAAATATCGTTTGGTACCACATCTTCCGTCATATAAGAAAAACTATATTACCTATTGATTAATTTGTATCTTTGTTTGTATCCATGATACCTGCAGCTATCTCAGAGGTATCATGGATACCAACTAAGATAAAATTTAAATAATAATTATTATATCGTTTTTCTTTTATGAAGGAAGATTTAAAACCGACCGATAATTTGTAGCTCCCCCTAATTTTACTAGAGATAAAACTAACTAAATATTTAAAACTAATTCTATTCAGCTAATCAGTCTCCTCTTCCTCTCCCCCAGTCGACAGTTTCCTGGAGGAGGACATAGAGGAGCGTTCCTCCAGCTGCTCCTCTCGGGGTGATGACCATCAGTTGGTGAGTCTCATCACCACCACAGACGAGGGGAACTACTCTGAGTGTGGAGACAACACTTCCGGTGAAGATAAGAGTTCTACCAGTAGCAATAGGTGAGTTACACTGGGATATGTCGGGTTATCTGGAGATATCTTGAGTTACACGGGGTTGAATTGGGTTATATAGTGCTGTCTTAAGTGTACTGAGGATATCTAGTAAAGTCATACGTCTGTGCAAGTAGATACAAATAATATTCCACTAGGGATGAACTCTTACGGTGAATAACATTCATACAATGAGTATTAACTATAGTTTAGATTGATAATTTAGTTATATTAGAAAAAAACATATTTATACATACTAGTATAAGAAGTGAAATATATATTTCTATCATTTTCATTTAATACTGTTCATATCATGATATTGCTATTTCGTGGAATATTCACTTTAACTCCTCTCCTCCACAGTCGCATAACCTCCCCCGAAATACCCCCAGTGGTTGACTATCCCCGTCCACCAAGGAGGGTATCGGTGAAACCTTTCATGGAGGAAGAAGTGGAGGAAGTGCCACTCTACAACAGGTGAGAAAAGAAGTAGTGGTCTATGTGTGAGAAAAGAAGAAGTGGTCTGTGTGTGAGAAAAGAAGTAGTGGTCTATGTGTGAGAAAAGAAGTAGTGGTCTATGTGTGAGAAAAGAAGAAGTGGTCTACATGTGTGAGAAAAGAAGTAGTGGTCTATGTGTGAGAAAAGAAGAAGTGGTCTATGTGTGAGAAAAGAAGAAGTGGTCTACATGTGTGAGAAAAGAAGTAGTGGTCTATGTGTGAGAAAAGAAGTAGTGGTCTATGTGTGAGAAAAGAAGAAGTGGTCTACATGTGTGAGAAAAGAAGTAGTGGTCTATGTGTGAGAAAAGAAGTAGTGGTCTATGTGTGAGAAAAGAAGTAGTGGTCTATGTGTGAGAAAAGAAGAAGTGGTCTACATGTGTGAGAAAAGAAGTAGTGGTCTATGTGTGAGAAAAGAAGAAGTGGTCTACATGTGTGAAAAGAAGTAGTGGTCTATGTGTGGGAAAAGTTAATAGTGGTCTATGTGTTTGAAATGAAATAGTGATCTATGTGTGAAGATTTGATCATCATTTCAAGCCACAGCTTATAGACTTGGGAGATTATTACCAAAACACTACCCATATCCAATTGTAATAATAGCCCTCCTCTCATTTCTCCCATTTCTGTTTGTCTTCAACCCACCTGTGAGCATTCTCTAATTCTCTCTAATTCTGTTCTCAGCAAGTAGAAACTCCTTCATTTTCTTTTCCGTTAGTTCTTAGCCTTCTCATTAAAAAAGCCTAAAAAGTTTCTATATGAAACTTCGTATAGGCTTGGATTTGATTATTGTTTAGATTACTTAATTTATAGCAAAAATTTGTAAATATAATTGTATAAATGCTTATATGTAATCAGTATTTTTCATGTATGTAATCTTTTTATTTATTTTTTTCCAATAAAGAATCAATCAATCAATCAATCTGTCACAGTAGTTTAACACATTCGAAAACTTAATGAATACGATAGGTACCTCCAGAGCTTATTATTCCTTCTATAGAGTAAACAACAGAAAACTATAAACTTTTAAAGCTCATAAAAAACACTTTGGTGTTAATTAAATTCACCAATTCATTCTGTGTGATATTTTCGAAAAGATTTACTAAGTCTCTCAAAGTTATAAATATTAATGTCAAACATCTTCTCTAGACCAAAAGCTGAAGGGAAATATCGAATAACACGGCATTATTTCAGAGCCATAAAAATAATTAACGTCAAATAACAGTCCAGTAGGAAGATTTTTCAGACCGGAAAAAAAATTACTAACCTGTGGTTCATCTTCAATAAACATTTACTGTATAATTTATCATAGTACCCCTTCAAAGTTAAGGAGGAAGATTCATAGAATACGGTTAGCCTATGTACCACTAGAACCTACCGACTTCCCTTTTGATGAAAAGAATCAACGCAGGAAAATGTTCATAAATAAAGGCGACAAAATATCAATGTTATTTTTAAAATTAAACAATATTATTATAACACTAAATTTTCATATGAATAGTTAAATTTATTAAATTGTCTAGAAATAAGATTAATTATCGTATGAATAAAATGAATAGTTTATACTATCACATCTTATATTTAATACTTCTACTAAAACCAAAATCTTAAATGATTGAGAAAGTTAATATTAAAAATTAGTTTTGACTTTTACCTCGAGCCTCAGTGTATTTCATAATATAGGGTAGCATATGTTTGAATAGGGTAACATATTTCGAAATTTAGGGTGAGATGTTGAAATTTAGGGTAAGATGTTAAAATTTAGGGTAAAATGTTGAAATTTAGGGTAAGATGTTAAAATTTAGGGTAAGATGTTAAAATTTAGGGTAAAATGTTAAAATTTAGGATAAAATGTTAAAATTTAGGGTAAAATGTTTAAATATAGGGAATAATGTTAAAATATAGGGTAAGACTTTTCACAATGTAGGGTAAAACAATCAGCCTACATTTTACAATATTGGGCCAGTATAACCATATGTCGTCATGCTCTGTTGTGTGTACTATCGGAGAAATTAATATTTTTATTATTAATCAATTTGCTGATGTTTCTCCATAGTTTGTACTATCAAACATTTGACGTATTTTAATGTAAACATATTGGATAATTAATTTTTTGTGAAAGAATGTGGTTTTGCTTAGTCATAAACTAACTTACATACAAATCTTAGTTTATTAAAATGTATGATCTAAGTATGTTATAATAAAAAGAAACAAGTTTTATTGAATTGAAAATAAAGTACGTTTATTAAAATAGAAAAATAAGTTTATTAAGATACAATTTTTTATTTTCTGATAATTTTTTGACAGAAACTATAAATTTGTATTCGGTGTCGCCAAAGTACTTACCATCGAATTCATTTCTCTCTCCAATAGTACATAATCATCACAATCATCATTTTAACAATCAATAATGCAGGATGATGACAAAGATCATCATCACTACATTGTGGTCAGGGAAACTTCATTTCCTATCATTTATTTATTGTCTATTGTCATTTATTTCTTTATTGTCTATTACTATTTTCCTGATAAAAGAACAATATTGAAAGTCATCGAAAGTTTCCACGTGTACTTGTAAGTAATAGGATAAAAAGAAAAGTAATTGGGAAAGTGATAGAAGAAATGGAAAGGTTTTACTTTAATCGGTTTCCGTGATACCTGCAGGTATCATGGATACCAATTGAGTAAACATCGAAAATGGTAAATTGTGTATATTTCTTCTTAAATGATGAAAAATGTAGATGGGTTCAATACCCCTCTCAATCTTCTATGACCCCACCATACCTTACCCCTCTCAATCTTCTATGGCCCCACCATAATTTTCTCTGACTGTTTTCTATTTTATCGAATAAGCATTTCATCACTCCGCACAGTGCCAGTGTTTCACATTCACGGTATTTAATCCTTTAGAATGTGGAGGGTCTTATGGTTTCTAGGTCGCATAGCTATTTGGCAGAGACATATGGGCTGGTATCTCTAGGTCACCTAGTTAACTAGGTGGTTATTTGCTGTGCATAGGGACCATTGGACATAGGGAGTACATTGAGGTGATGACGCAGATGTGACGTCATAACAGCAACATTTCTAAAGAAAATTGAAGATAAATAAACTCATTAAAGTGATAGAAATTCGAATAATTTTAATTTTTTATATGTTAAAAATAAACTGAAAACTTTTATATTATTATTTTTTTGGCCGTGAGGGTAAGTTCCAAGTTATCGAACGGTTCCACATTCTCGGTCATACAACAAAAATAATATATCATCGAACTCGTTATCGTAATTGGTATCCATTATGTGAATTTTAAGTGGTATCATGGATACCAATTAAAATAACGAGTTGCCATGTTTTAATAACCGAAAATGTGTAACAGTTCGACAACTCGTAACTTACCCCAGTGTAGGGGTAAGTAGACTGTGCCTTCAGTCATCTGCCCCGGTTTCTATCTGTGGCCTGAGGCTTGGCGAGAAAAAGACTAAGGAAGATTTATTTAATTGTTATTTGCTGAATCATTTGAAGTTTCACTTTTTCTGACGCTTTTCCATTAGTTTATCGAGCATCTTCATTGTTTATTGCGATTGTAATTGTACTAACTAGGAACTTATTGCTCATAATTGTATGTTGAAAAATGTAGCCATTGAGGGAAATTGCAATTACTCATTATTTAATTAAAAAAGATACACATTTTGTATAAATTACAGTAGGTGTATCTAACAATTATTTTATTAGTGAAATTTTATGGGAAAGTTGTTTCGATACTACACAATTTATGCTCATTTCTTTTAAACATTTAACATCTGGTTCTAGCGCGCCAGCGTCTAAACTTTTGACGGCTAGGACACTAGAGTTAAGTCGCTCTACTAGAGTAGAGTATAACAAAGTTACTAGTTTTGCGACACATGGTCTATTTTGTAGACAAAGAAAAGTCTCTAATTTGGCTGCTGTGACCAACCTCCTGTGCTGTGATTGGTCACTAGCCATCTGGTCACACTGCTGACCAATCATAGGCTAGCTTCCCTCACCTCCCTCACAACTGCCTTGCCTGTGCTACTGGAAGGTTGCTACTCCTAGCAGCTCCTGTGACCTGAGTACTGACATATGGCAGTGATGAGGTAGCGACCACTTCTTCGTGTGTGTAGGAAAAGATATTCATTTTGGTGATTTAAATTGGTATCCATGATACCTGCAGGTAATATGGATACCAATTATCGTGATTTAAATTGGTATCCATGATACCTGCAGGTAACATGGATACCAATTATCGCTATTTTAGTTGGTATCCATGATACCTGCATGTAACATGGACACCAACTATCGCTATTATATTTGGTATCCATGATACCAAAACGTATCATGGATACCAATTAAAATAGAGAGTTTAAATATATATATCTTTTTCTCATATGAACGAAGAAGTGAAACTGGTCGATAACTCGTAACTTACCCTGCGTAACATTGTGATAACTGTGCAGTGAAAAAAACTTACGCTTTCGAAATGTTAGTGATTGATGCTATAACTAATGAAATGAAGTGTTGTTAATGAAATATAAACATGTGGTTCATTAATATAAACATGTGGTTAATTTAATGATTAATTGTGTATAACTTTCGATCTCTTGAGTTGTTATTATGTGGTTTTCTCTGTATCAATTATGATGTAATTCTTTATAACTTTCTTATTTTCTTAATTACACATAACTTACTAACGCTGTAATAATTGTTTAGACACGGTAAAAAGATATTACCTTTTCACTTTTTATTAATTTGTTATATTTATTGCACGTGTAATCAATTAGTTTTTACTCGCATATTCATACTCGGGTTAGATACCTTTATCAAAATGTAAATAAAAAAATAAAAAATATATTAAAAAAGTCTTTCGATAATATTTTATCTACGGTAATTACGATTTACACTATATTATCATTTAGTATTTATTTATTTTTTAGTTTCTTATATTATGTTAAATATTAACATTACCAACCATTTTTTTTGAGTTTTTCAATTTCAGTTTTTATTCCCTTTGCCAATAATGTTTTCCCTCTAGATGATATCACTATCCATCACAATGATTTAGAAAGTACACACTAACTTTAGTTACCAATATGATGGAAATAGCGTTTGCAATCGCACCGTAAGTATAACACTGAGTATGAAGTCTTCGATGTTTGTGTGCAATCTTGATATTTGACATGTTTTGAACGTGTTTGACTCGTGTGAGAAGTGGCTGCGACATTAGTGATGTTTAGTGACGTGAAGGAATGTTTGAATGATGAAAGTTTTAATTTGTGCTTGTCTGTATATTGTTCTGTAATTAGAAATTAGACAGCATTAATTTGAACACTATTGTTTCACCCATTGGGTATAACCAATTCACCACATCATTTTCCTCTTACCCTTCCCCTCAATTCACTCTCACCCCCCTTTCCCCCTCAATCCACTCTCACCCCCATTTACCCCCTCAATCCACTCTCACCCCCATTTACCCCCTCAATCCACTCTCACCCCCCTTTACCCCCTCAATCCACTCTCAACCCCCTTTACCCCCTCAATCCACTCTCACCCCCCTTTACCCCCTCAATCCACTCTCACCCCCCTTTACCCACTCAATCCACTCTCACCCCCATTTACCCCCCATGCAGTTCATTAAGCATTTCAAGGCTCCGTCTAATTGCTTATTCTCCTCATTAGTTAAACAAAGTTGAGGAACATTCACTTGGTTTATGAGACGCTGTTGATTTGAAGTGATATCTACACTAACAATTCATCATAGAAATACATGGTACCTTTTATTATGAGATGCTGTTGATTTGAAGTGATATCTACACTAACAATTCATCATAGAACACATGGTACCTTTTATTATGAGATGCTGTTGATTTGAAGTGATATCTACACTAACAATTCATCATAGAACACATGGTACCTTTTATTATGAGATGCTGTTGATTTAAAGTGATATCTACACTAACAATTCATCATAGAACACATGGTACCTTTTATTATGAGATGCTGTTGATTTGAAGTGATATCTACACTAACAATTCATCATAGAACACATGGTACCTTTTATTATGAGATGCTGTTGATTTGAAGTGATATCTACACTAACAATTCATCATAGAACACATGGTACCTTTTATTATGAGACGCTGTTGATTTGAAGTGATATCTACTCTAACAATTCATCATAGAACACATGGTACCTTTTATTATGAGATGCTGTTGATTTGAAGTGATATCTACGCTAACAATTCATCATAGATCACATGGTACCTTTTATTATGAGATGCTGTTAATTTGAAGTGATATCTACACTAACAATTCATCATAGATCACACCTGTAACTTTTATTATGAGATGCTGTTGATTTGAAGTGATATCTGCACACTATTACCAACTTTTCTAACACTGTGAGTGTCAGAGTCTTGATACTTTTCCTTTTTCATTTCAGAATGAAGAATGAGTCGGTGATCGAAAGGGAAATTCGTCTGTCGAAAGAAAGGGACGAGGCTTTCAAGAAAGAAAAGGGACTTCAGAGTAGAAGCAGTGACAGTTCATCCATCACGCCCCCTGCCACCAAAGAAAGGACTACTGCGCATGCGCCAGTCAGACTCACTCATTCAAATGGTAAATGAGGGGAAAAGAGGCAAACGGAAAACTATTAAAAGGGGAAATTTATTCAAAATTGGTAATATTTTAAATTTTGAATTTAAATTTTGAATTTAATTTTTTTCGTAAAATTGGAAATTTCTATAAAAATGTTAGTTTTCATTAAAATATAGATTAAGGTTACTAATAGAAAATATAAATAACAGTGCCTAAAACTGCGCCCTATTTTGATTACTATTTCCTCCTAAGTCGAATAACCCAAAAAATGTACTTCCCCCTAAAGGTAATCCCCCCCCCCTCTGTTTTTTACCTCTTCCACCCCCATTCTAGTCACCCAGATGCCCTTTATTTTAACCATGCCCCCCAAATTAAACACTCCTCCACTTCTTACCCATATCCCCCTGAAATTTGCCTTCTAACAATCCCCCCCCCCAGGGCGCGACTCCCCCCACCACCAGGCCACAGCTCGCATACAGAGAGAAATAGAGGTGAATGGAGAGAAGGAGAGAGAGATGGTGAGGGAAGAGAAGAGGCAGGACACAGTGGATGAGAAGGTGAGAGATGAGATGATCTGTTTTATGATAGTCACGTAAAGATTCAGAATTCTTGTGGTTACTTGAGACCTATGAGAATTAGTTGGACCACCCAAACAATGAACGTGTTTTAGCTCATTAATTAAGATGCTTAGACCTGTAAATGTAAGATAGGTATTTAGATGGGAGTTTTATTTTCTAATATAATTTTAGCTAATCTCGAATGCTACAAAGACCATAGATTGAAAGATTTTTTAAATTTATGATAATTTGGTTATTTTTGTCTAATCATTTATTGTCGTAGATAGATGATCTTTTTAGCATCGAACAAACCAATCAATTTTGCCAATTGTTGATATTTATTGTCTGTTTTTTAATGGAAAATTGTAGTTTTTTTTTAAATTATTGTAACTAATGCTAATTGTGACTTTGACTTTCAGGTTAACCGCATGTGTGACGTGACAGACTCCACCTCCTCCTCTAGCCACTCCTCCAGTTCCTCCAGGAGCAGCTCCAGACAGTCCAGTTCTCCGCACTCCACCCTCTCCTCCAGGTCCACATTCAGTCCTTTTGGTGGAAGAGCAACCACCAATGGCTACCTTGGTGAGTGGAGTAGTGGATTGATTGGCTATTGATTGATTCAATAAATGATTGTTTGATTTGATAATTGGCTGATTTTTTGAATAATTTTTTTTAAAAATAATTTGTTGATTTTTTAAAATAATTTTTTGATTGATTCAGTTAATGAATGAATCAATCTAGTTTAAATTCTGGTCCGTCATCTTTACTTTGTTAAATTTTTGATATTTGACCAATAATTTTGATAAGAACATAATTTTGGAATCATAGATACCACATTAAAGGATTTAAGCAGAACTTTTTCCCATTTTTCAAAATGAATCACGTATTTTTATCAATTCTTTCAATTAATAAAATATGCAAAATTAATGTATAATCATTAATATAATCATTAATATTATTAATATTATCATTTATAAGGTTGTATTTTTTATAAAATACTAAAGCAAATATTTATTAAAATTAAAAAATGTATTCTGGTCCGTTATCTTTACTAGCTTATTTTCTGGTCCGTTATCTTTACTTGGTCCCAATTATTGATTGAATGGATTGTTGATTGATGAATTAATTCATTGTTTGGTCGATTAAATTACTTCTCTATTGATTGAATAATTTGTTGATTACTTGTGAATGAATTCAAACACATTGAAGCTGAAACTTATAAAATAATATCTACTTAAACTATTATTCTAAATTTAGTTTAAAATAATTTATTTTTTTTCTCCACAGGAGGGTCTAACCTAACTAAGAGTTTATCCACCACCAACCTATCCACCATCCCCACATCTCTGTCAGGGGCCATGCGCACCCCCCGGGGGTTCATGGAGAAGTTCATAGCCTCTAAGGGGAAGATGACCCCCTCCGCCTTTGGGGGTTCCACCGGTGGAGGCAAAGTAGTCATCACCAGACCTATGAAGCTTCAACCAAAGGTGATACCAACGGGGGAATTAATAATAAGATGTTTATTTACTTACTGAAAATAATTGCAACTTAAAATTATAAGAGAGACATTATACCCAGTGTGAAGAAATGATGGTTCAACACGTCTGAATATGTTTTTAAACTTTGTTTGTGAAGTAGCTTTCCTTCATCCATGAGCATTGTCACTGACTGGTGTTAGGTGACTTTGTTCATGGAGTCATTTTCCTTTCTGACTGCTTCTTCCAGTTCCTTGTCTTCAATTTCCTTTTGACGTTAAACCCCCACAAAACTAATTGAAATTATACTACTAAATTAATAAATTAATTAATTGAAACTACCGAATAAATAATAAATAATCTCCTCCAGACCCCAGTTGTTCTGAGACAGCAAACCCTGGAATCCAAACTCTCCCTCCCCCTCTCCTCCTCTTCCCCCACCCCTACCCCCCGCACCTACAAGAAACTCATAGGAGCGGAGGAGAAGATCCAGGAGGAGCTGAAGGAGATGAAGAAAAGAGAGGAGGAGCTAAGGTAATTCAGAGGGTTACAATATAATTACTATATTTTTATGATATTATACTGTGAATTGTCCATGATATCTGCAGCTAGCATGGTTACTAATTAAAATAAATGTTATATACATAAATTATATCGTATAGTTGTTTCTTATATGATCGAAAATGTGGAACCGTCCAATAACTCGTAACAAGCCCCCAACTAAGAGTACTAACATTTTTTTTTGCGTTTCAGAATGCATCGTTCACGCCATCTAGCGGCAAGGTCGCAACCTAACCTCCTGGCGGCGATTGGCCTCACGGAGGAGATAAACATAGAGGAGGAGGAAAAGGAAGAGGAGGAAGGTGTGAAGATGAGAGGAGCCTCCTCTGACCCCAACCTTTTGGAGGAGGGGGAGGAGAATGTTACTAGACACACTAAGGTGAGTGTTATTGAGAAATATAATACAAGAAAATACTGTATAGTGCATATAATGAATAAATAGAACATAATTCCGAGCATAACATTGCTCCTCTTCGTAATGCTCCTCTTCGTAATGTTCTCTCAGGTTTCGTTTTTTTTTCGAATAGGTTAGGTAAAGGCTTATGGTTAGTATAGCGAATTATTTTAGAGTTTAATACAATATAGCGGAATTATTGTAAGCCCCATACTGGCCACCATTAGTGATTATTCTTAGCACAAATGTTAATATAACATCTATAGTTAATATAGGGTTAATATGGTATCTTTATTCACTACTATTGTTCACAAGCCTCAACTATTCAGGCTATTAGTTACTTAGTTAGCTCTTACTTACTTCAATGTGTATTGAACACTAAGTAAGATAAATTAGTAGGACAACTTATCACTTAAATCTTGTGTGTCATAACTAGGGTTGTAACAATATGCGTTTAAAATAATAGATCCTTAAAATACTATAGATGGATTGAATGAAAGACTATTAAATCGTTCTACACCAGCGGTATATAGTATTCGATACCATTTCATTTCGTCTGTGATATTCTTAACATCTATGATTTTAAACGCATATTGTCACAACCCTATTCCTAAGTGCATAGTTATTTTGATCCAAACCACACGGTTTTCACAAGTTATTCAAATATGTCTATTCAAAGTACACTGCTAGTGATCACAGACACCGGCTGTCAGAAGCAAGTCTATTGCTTGCAAGAACACATACATTAATTAGTTATTTTAATATTTCCAGGCTCATAGGAGACGCAGTACTCTTATAGCGCAGTGGGAAAACCGCATACAGGCAACTAGCGCTATTGAAGCGTAATATGGCAACACTGTCCTACCATATGGCAACTCTGTGCGTTCTGTATGACTATATGGCAACACTGTGCTTCCTATATGACTACATGGCAACACTGTGCTTCCTATATGACTACATGGCAACACTGTGCTTCCTATATCACTACATGGCAACTCTCTTTTTGTTCCAGTTTATCCAATGCATATCTTTTTCTTTCTAAACTTTATGTGTAGAATTCATCATTTCAATGTACCAATTTAAATAAGTAATAAAATCTCCAAAAATATGCATAATATTAATATAATAATTAATAATATTGCACCATAAATACCTTTCCATTATAAATACTTATGTAAATAAATATACATATACAGATTTAAAACAATAGTAGGACATGTGAACGAATCGGATAAATTGAACCTATTTGTTATATTATTTTTTTAAAATTTTTTATAATATAAATGTGATCTTAGTAAAGCGTTGATTAAATTATTATTTTGAAATTAGTTGTTGTATAATGTAAATTAATTTTAAGAAAGCTGTTCCTTTTTTGCATATGTTCCTGTAAATAACTGCTATTTAAATCTTATGTTCTTTGGTAAATTTAACTTTCATTGAAGAAATTTAAATTTTGTTATTCCAAAGAATTTGTAAATAAATTAATTTGATTTTTCTATTTGAGCTATAAAATTTTGAAATTTAATTATTTAAGATTTGTTAAAATTTAATTAATTACCATATCAATATTCCCAGTATCATCTGCTCAAAAAGTATATAATGTTTTAAAATTCTAATTTATTTAGAATTTTAGCAATTGTGAATTAGTATAATGAACATAATAATATTTAGTTGTATTATGTAAATATTATAGATTGCAATATTATAAACTATATGAAATAATTATATAGGGAATATTCCTAAAATGTACGGAATATTCCTAATGATGTACGGAATATTCCTAATGATGTACGGAATATTCCTAATGATGTACGGAATATTCCTAATGATGTATAATACCACTATATACCCTTGCCTTTTTTACATTATAGAAATACATAACTTGATTAGAAACCTTTAAAATATATTCTTTATTTTCAATTGAACTATTTCAAAAATGTTATATAATTTAAAGTATAAGATGTTCATATGATGTAGGGTTAGTTACGATTCATTGGATTGTTCCACATTTACGATCATACATAATTACTAACCAATAATTAAAATAATCAGTTGAATATTAATTATTATGTAATATTTATAGGTGATCGAAAATGTGGAACAGTCCGATAACTGAGTAGGTACTTAACCTTTTTAGTTTCTGTTGCAGAAAATGGTCAGATAATTTTGTGAGAGACTGTATCTTTATAGTATTCGTGCCTTGTATTATTAGCCAGTTGATTTAGTTAGTGACTGTACTTTGACAGCTTTTGTAATATTTGAAAATAAACCTAGAAAATGAAATCATTTTTCTCAATAAACCACCTTGTATCTAATTTCAGTTAGGCAATAATTAATCTATGTATACAGTTGAAACAGTCGGACTAACTGTGAGCAATTAACGAATGAAAACTATATATCTAATACAAACTGTGAAAGAAAGCCCTTATATAGCTATCCGACCTACAAGCTATCCCACATCTGGCATTTAACGCTGGTGGAATCTTCGTGGTGGAACTTTCCGTGGTGGAACTTTCCGCGGTGGAATTTACCGGCCACGACATAAGAACGTTTACAGAGGAGTAGCGCTCGTAGTGCATAAGAAATTGGGACAAGGCAGCCCACTTCCTAATGACTTTTTTCCAGTAAAGATATTAAATGGTGATTTTCATCAAATTTGATGCTTTGTTACCTTCACAGAGAGCGGAAGGTTATATTTTAGACGGCATTTATTTATTTTTCATTTTGTTATCCGCATAACTCAAAAAGTATTGAACCAAGAACCTGTTGGTATAATTTTGGGAGCGATCCAGTCAAAGGTCAAGGTCATTTATAACTTAAAAATTATGCAACCATATTGCATGAAACTTGATGGGATGATTGGTCAATATCCAGGAACCGTTTGGTTAAATTTTGGGAGCGAACGGGTCAAAGGAAAAAGATCAAGGTCAAGGCCATTTATAACTTAAAACTCAAAAATATTCAACTAAATTGCCTACAATTTGATGGAACGATTGGTCAATGTCCAGGAACCATCTGGCAGAATTTTGGGAGCGATCCGGTCAAGGTCATTTATAACTCAATAATTTGGTGTGACGTTTGGTCAATGTCCACTTACCAGTTTATTAGATTTTGGGAGCGAACAGGTCAAAGGTTGAGGTCAAGGTCATTTATAACTCAAGTATTATTGGATGCTCAAGGTCATTTAGAAACAGTAACGAAGGTATGCGCTCTACAACATCTATAGGATAACCAGTTAACTCTACTGTTATTAATTCATAATACAAACAATGAATCTTAAAACTGAATTCTTAAACTAAGTATGAAAAAATTGAACAATTTTTCCCTTTCAATTATTTGTAATTAAATTTTTAATGGAAAAATGTATCATATCGAAAGAATTGATATTCATATCAATATGTTAGGAAGTTATGGTGGGGCCATAGACTGTTTCCTCTCTATCTTCTATGGCCCCACCATAACTTACCCCTCTCAATCTTCTATGGCCCCACCATAACTTACCCCTCTCTATCTTCTCTGGTCCCACCATAACTTACCCCTCTCAATCTTCTATGGCCCCACCATAACTTACCCCTCTCAATCTTCTATGGCCCCACCATAAGTTCCTCAGTGGACTACTAAGAGACCTATAAGGTAAGTTATTTGACTGTTATTAATATTTTGGTTATTATTTAGCTTTAATGATAACTAGTACAGTACCTGTTTTTTATTCATTGAGAATTCAATAAACATAATGTGTTTAGTTTTATAATTAAATACATACATATTATATGCAGATATACAATTTAACAAAAATTACTTAGTTTACTTCCAAAAGTCAGATCTATAATTTTTATAAATTATTACTATTAGTATAACCCGTATGAATGGATGCTGCAGCAAGTTATTAGCTTTTCCATTGAAGTTGTTTTTCTTTGGCTTGCCACCAACTTTATGAGGCGCTGTTGATAGAATGACTGTTTGGCACATGTTGTCCGTCAATAGTGACAGACAAAATGTGCCTCAAAAAAGTACAATTGATCTTAAAATAGTAAGTTGCAATAAATAGAAACATGAAGTAGTTCATAACTTTAATAAAAGTTTTTTTTTATAATTTATTCATTAATATGCCTTCCAAAATAAATTTTATTGAGATTTTATTTTCCTTGTATTTGCAAGTATTATAATTAATAAATAATAGAAAGACGTTGTATCAAAGATACGGACTACTACATAAACAAATTAAACATGTATCTATTTATTGCATTCTCATTTATTTTTAAACGGAGTGTACCTTTTGTTGGACTTAAGTATAGTATTTTTCTGTTCAGCGATATTTTACCTAATTTTCAGTTTTTCTGAATTTTCTGCTTTTTTTCCGAGTTTTCTGTTTTTTTGGATTTTCGTTTTTTCTAATTTTCAATTTTTTAGAAAATTCAGTGATTGCAGATTTTCGTTTTTTCGGACTTTCGGTTTTCCAGATTTTGGATTTTCCGAATTTCCGGTATTCATAAGTTTTACAAATTTGGTTTCCTCGGATTTTCTGAATTAACGGTTTTCCGGCTTTTCTGTTTTCCAGTTTTTTCCGGATTTTCGTCAATTCTTTCATTAATTTTCGATTTTTCTGTATTTTCAATTATTTTCCCTGATTTTCGGGTTACCAAGATTATTCGATTTCCCATATTCATCTCCATTTGTGGATTTTCCGTTTTCAGTAATTTCATTTGTCCCGTCATTAATTTTTTTATTGGATTTTAATTTTTTTCAGTATCCAGATTTTTAGTTTTCCAAATATCCGTTTTTCTGGATTTTATTTTTTCTGGATTTACGAGGATTTTCGTTTTTTTTTCAATTTTTCAGTTTTCTGAATTTTCGATATTCTCTGGATTTTTGCTTCATCCCAATTTTCTTCCAGTCAAATATAAGTACATATGTTCTTTCAATAAGAGTGCGGTACTCGAACGGATTGACGGACGGACGTGGCTTATATTACAGCATAGACTATCATATACCTTTCTTCTATGATCGAAAATGTGATACACACAAACCTTCTCCGAAGTTGTGATTTCTACTTACCTCAAAATGTCCCATTTAAGTCCGAATGTCCGAACATAATTAACCCCGGGTGTACTCGTCAGTTGGAAAGCAGCTCTGACAGAGTAAGGAGGTGCCTTGGGTTGCTCTGTCTCCTTGCGACACAAGTCTACCGGTGCTTAATTTCCTGGACATTATTCAGTGAGAACATTGTGATGTCTGTGTTTGGTGTGGTGAATCGATGAGAAGGACTTGGTAACTTCTAGGTGGTGAGTAGCGTTAATAGCGAGACTGTAGTTTAATTGATATTATGTTAATAAAGGATAAGGAGCCACTTTCCTCTCTGACTGCTTCTTCCAGTCCCTTGTACTTAATTTCCTTTAGATGTCAGTGATTTGGCCATAAGTTCCAGACGTTAAACTCCTACAAAATAAAAATAAAATAGTAATTTTTGAAAATTGAGATAATTGAAATTTGATGAAGTTTTAAATTGGAATATTTATATTTTTTATGAAAATTTTAGTTCGAGAAAAATTAAATTTTTGCAAAATTATTTTTTATGGAATGCCCCGTTACTTTGACACCCGTTTGTGCTTTCAGTTCTCGGATAGTGGATATCAACATTTGTATGATTGGTCAGTCGGAGAGCTCTGTTCTAATTTTCCTTTGATAAATAATTTTAAATCTTAAATAAAGTGAATTTATCATAGAAAATAATAAAAGTTATTTGATATTTTAGAGTATAAGATATTTTATACTGATTTTTTTTATACTGAAAATATAGTTTTTGGTGTACATTTAAATATTTTTCTTAATAAAATGGCGCAAAAAAAAAGGAAACCCATTTTCAAATTAGTACATTTTAAAAAATATCAAAGCTAAAAATTTTCTAGAAACACATTCATATTCATTTACTTTTCTGCATCTATCCTGAAAATATGTAAGAGTTACGACAAAAAATAAACATGCTGCAGCGAATTGAAAAATGGAAATGATAACGGCTTGCGTGAGAATGAATTATACGAAAAAAATTCAAAATAGGTATAATATCATTAAATTATATTATTTTTGTAACAAATAAGAGATAATGAGAAATTAATCACCATTTGAGAGTAGGTATTTGAGATAAAATTGATATCTTTAATAAAATCAGTTCACAGTTAATTTTTATCTCCTATTCGAAGCCCTCAAAATGCAGTTTTCAAAAGAACAGAAGAGTGTTCGCTGTTTTAAGTTATTAAACACTGAAAGCTTTAAACAGGTTCAACCTCATTTTGAACTTGGTTTTCCAGAAAGATTCCACCAACTATAAAACCATATGGACAAATATAAATTAGTTCAAAACTGAAGAAACGACTTGAACAGCTTATTGAGAATCCAAAAATATCAATCAGAAGGAACGGACAAGGTATCACTAAAGACACATTCCACCGAACTGTTATAACAAGATTTGAGATACCATCCTATCAAGATGCATGTAAGGCTCGAACTCTTAGAGCTGATTTACCGCACCGTTTGAATTTTGGAAGGTGGTTTCTGCAAGAAAGGCGTGTTTTGTAGAAGACATTGAGTTGTGTCATGAAGAACTATTTCCAAAAGGAAGTCAAAACGTTAATTGAACGAAAAAAAATGATACGCGTTTCATTACTACGATATTGAAATAAATTATACTTATTATGATTTTATGTGTTTTTTAATTCGCTGCAGGATGTTTAATTTTAGTTATAACTTTAACAAATTTCAAGGATAAATGCAGAAAAAGTATATGAATGAAAAGTTCTTTTAGAAAATTTCTAGCTTTGATTGTTTGTAAAATAAACTAATTTGAAAATGTTTTTTTTGCGCTTATTATAGTTTCAAGTTAGCAAAAGAAATATATGATGTGGTGAGAGATTGTAATTAATATTCCTAAGATAGGTGGGGTATGTTTCGAGTTATCGGACACTTCCACATTCTTGAAGAAATGTGTAAATCACAAAAATTGAATTATATTTTACCTTTTTCGATAAATTCCTATTAAGTGTACTTAGGCTCGTACATTTAATAGCAACGGTTAATCATATCATAATGTGTTTCTGGAAGCAGTCAACACTTCTTTCCTTTCATTCAAGGCAGATTGAACAAAAGGCAATCAACATTATACTTTGTGCAAACAAAATATGATCCTCCATTTCGGTGCTTTAGTCAGCAATGATTTATTGCAAGTCTTCCCACTCTCTAAAATTTCATGACTTTCAAATCAGTTGAAGATAAAATCTTTATGTTTCAATCTTCCTACCAGGAGAATGACGTCAGTGAATTGTATGCGTTGTTATACAAAGTTTTTTTCCACTTTTTCCAAGATAATTTCCAGATTTTTTTTGTATAGTGTATGTTGCTTACTCATATGATCGAAAATGTGGAACTGCCCGATAACTCAGAACTTACTAATTGCTATATTTTAAGATTAATTTAAATAAATATAATAAAGAAATAATTCCCTGATAACCATTCATACCAACTTTAAATATTATTGGTAATTATTTTCTTATTCATATAATAAGTTAATCCGTTCGTAAAATATACCTGGAAATATTTGTTTTATTACAAGTTGTTATCATACTAACATAATATATTATATATGTTTATTAACTTTGCAAATTTGCTGAAGGTCATATTTTACCGGGTATTTGTTTATTTATTTATTTATTATCTTGTTATTCGCATAACTTAAAAAGTGTTCAACCAAATTGTCTGAAATTTGGTGAAACGATTGGTCAATGTCCAGTGACCTGCTGGTAGACTTTTGAGAGCGACCCGGTCAAAGGTCAAGGTCATGTACATTTATAACTCAAAAAGTATTGAACCATATTGTATGAAACTTGGTGGGACGTTTGGTCATCATTCAGTTAGCAGTAGAAGGTATGCGCTCTACCGAGTTCACGAAATCTAGTTATATAAATTCTATCGTTAGAACAATAAATAATTAGGAAAATGTTGGTAATGATTATTTTTTATTTCAATTAAATAATAACATAAATATCTGAAATAAGATTTTATTCACATTATGCAAACATTGTAAGTAGATTAAAATTTTAAACTCATTCTATCAGTATGAATTTTAATTAATCATCTATTTGTTTCAGGAGAAAATTATTCCATTCGACGCATCAGATTTTGTGAATTAGACGTCGTTTTCATGACCGAATTTTACCTTCAGTTACGCTCACGGAAACCAAAATTGGATCGAATTCAATTATAAGCAGAATAAATAAATATTCAAACGACTAAAAGCTTCTCGCTAAATCAATTATGAAATTTAAATTCATGTTTGTAATTGAAAGGTAAATAAATATATTGTATATACATATGATATTGCAGCTTATATATTTCCATGGTTTGGTAATTGATTTAATACTGTCAGTGAATTAAAGCGATTGAATAGCCTGTTATTATATGCTAGTGTACTTTCCCGTTAAGAATAACGGGTCATCATCAATACCAATTTATTACCTGTTATTAGATTACTTTTAATGAATTCGATTAAAATTAAATTTTATGCATAGTCTAATTTATTTTATTGATAAAATACATTTAAAATTTGAATAAAAACAGGGGAATTTAAATATCAATTTATTCTCGTGCGTACCATAGTTACATTCTTCATGTTTAATACCCGTAGTGTAAAAGCGGACACAAAATAAATAAATGGTGAGCCAGTGACCAAAATTATATCGCGCCTTGCAGGTCGTTTAATTCCTTATTTTGTTGTCATTTAACTGGCAATTTCAATGGAGTAACTTAAACAAAATAACGTTTTCAGCGTCGTGCAATCGCTGCAAAAACACCTACACCATTTTAGCCTCAAATTAAAAAAGTCAACTTCAAATTAAAATTAGTCAACTTCAAATTAAAATTAGTCAACTTCAAATTAAAATTTGCCAACTTCAAATTAAAATTAGTCAACTTCAAATTAAAAAAAGTCAACTTCAAATTAAAATTAGTCAACTTCAAATGAAAAAAGATCAACTTCAAATTAAATAAAGTGTACTTCAAATTAAAATAGATCAATTTCAAATAAAAATAACTCAAGTAAAAGTTAAAAATTTCTTTCACATTTTATAAAATATCATAAATTATGAAAGATGAATAATTATTCAAACATCTAACAAATCTTTGGAATAATATGAATATTCTACCGTATCCATTTACATGAACTTTTGACTGATGATATATATTTGGACTTGTTATGAATTGACGAATATATACATGTTGAAATATAACTTTATTCTTATGTAGAAAACTTCCTATTTGTGAATTAACCTCATTTATTTCAGAATTGAGAGTTTAACAGTGATAAAATAAGATATTTAAATTTGAAATTATTGAACTTTTTTAATTTGAAGTTGACTAATTCTAATTTAAAATTTACTAATTTTAATTCGAAATTCTCTTCCCTCAATTTGAATTTTACTAGTTATAATTTGAACTTGATTTTATTTAATTTGAAGCTAAAATGGTGTAGTGTAGTTTATCATAACTCTATGCAAATACATAAATAAACACACTACGGGTATGATTAGTATAGATTGGCACCATTGTATTTAGGAGTATAATTGAAAAGTATTAAAAAACCATTAATATATGGTGCTCTGACCCTTTTTTCGTTCATTGTTTGACTAGGTCTTACCCAGATAAATGTGAGATCCCTTTCCGTGAGGGAAATGTCTTATAACAGGCTTCAACTTAGGTCTTAGGCCTAGTTCAAAGGTA
Organism: Caprella mutica; assembly: GCA_947561585.1. NCBI lineage: Eukaryota > Metazoa > Arthropoda > Malacostraca > Amphipoda > Caprellidae > Caprella > Caprella mutica. Next base: position 70,555 of record CANNZV010001820.1, on the reverse strand, counting down.
CAATCATCACATTCAATAGCTAGGCCTATATATTGAAAACACATTCAAAATAATATGCAAAATATATATATTTAAAAAATACGCAAATGAACTACTTAAAAGTATAACCAACTGAAATAAACAATTATATCGTTTATTCTTATATTCTCGTGGAAAAAGTAGGAGGAGCTTAGCAAAAAATCTGGTGGGTAGACTTAAAAAACCATACGTGTGTACGGCTCTACTCCCAACCCTGACCTAGACTAATTAAGAAAAAATCCTTATTTGAAAGCATCGTCTCAAAGAGTTGGCTAGGATAACTGACAAACTTCAAATGGAATCAGCAGTTTGCAAATACACTTCCGTGTGTATTCGGACACAAATCGCAAAATATTTACTTCAATTATTATTTTTTGTGAACACGACTCGTCCCTTTAATATTTGTAAATTATCAAGTCTACCTGTCTTACGTAAAGCTCAATCATGAATTAAAAATGACTTCTTAAAGAAGATTAAATCGATGTATGTCGGTAAAGTGAGGAACTAAAATCAGTGTTATCAACATAATATATTAATTTCAATTTCATTTTACATTTCCATTCGTCTGTAACTCTATATTTATTAAGATTTAAATCATTAACCATAAATCTTTGAAGAGTTTTCGAGATCTTTACTTCGGGTGAAATGATTCTTTCGTAGGTTTTATTTGTAGAAATAGATATAGATAGACCAGTCCAAAAACACCAGCCGAAATGGTTGAAGCCCATCTGCTTCTAAAGCTCTGACATCTGAAATCTAGATACAGTGGAACTCCTCTATAGTAAACTTCAACTACTTCACTATAAGAGAGTTTACTCTACTGTAGAGGATATATATGAGATGAATAAAAAACTTATAGTCATTTGTGGCAGACTAAACTAAATATGTTCACTACGGATGTAATTTAACTATACATTGTTCTACTATACAGGATGTTATAGAGGAGTTTTACTGCATAGACTCATCAGACTGAACTATAGAAATATACTGAGCCACTAGTTAAACTATCATCATGCTTGCATCTCTACTTTAAACCGGAACACAACTATCATGCTTGCATCTCTACTTTAAACCGGAACACAACTAATCCCCTAAGCCGCAACTAACGACATGGAATGCTAATTGGTCATTTAGTCCATAGCCAGAACTTTAAAAAGTGATTATCTATTTTATGACGGCGTAGGATCGTTCATAGGTTACTTAGGCTATGTCTCTTTTTTAAAGCTGTGGTTACTATGATATTTCAACTAGCTTCAACTGCTACCATCTCATTATAATAATTAATAATACCTACACTGCGTTACAATAAAAAAAATCATCTATCTGTTGCTATGATTACCAATACATAATATTAAATATTCACCAGTCATCATTAAATTCGTTAGAATATTCAATGAGAACTTTGACAGAATAAATAAATTAATATAATTATGAGTGTCATTCTTATGTAATTTTAATTGATTTGCGATTATTTTTAATATACTATTATTTATTCGAGATGACTGACTATATATAGATTGTCAAAACTGTTAGTAAATAAAACTGAATAATTATCACCTTGAATAAATTACATCCATTTCGAATCACTTGAACCAGCTAGTGATCAATTTTTGCCTTTATTTTCTATTCAAGCAAATTAACGTACAGTCTTATAATAACGTTCACATGTGACAATATTTTACAGTTGATATGAGAACAACTTTTTATCGAAACTATTCCATTACATTATCAAAGTTAGTAACTAGAAGATAATGTTGTAATAACAGTGATCATATTTCTGAAGATGTTAAATAATATGTGTTTCAATCCATATCAAAACCAATTATTGAATTATTATTAAAACATTAGAAGAATAAACTCTAACTAACCACCTCCTAATTCACTAAATGGTTTGTTTTGTGCACCCTATGACAAGTTAATGTAAACCTACTAAACAAGTTGTTCTTGTCTTAATTATTTTCATATTTTCGATTTTTATTCAAAGTGGACTTAACTAAGTTTTGCTGACGGTACTTCTTGTAGTTCTTCATGGACATCCGAAGTAGAACTCCCAAACTAAACAACTTTTAAATTAGCTCTTGTGGTTAAAAGGCAACTGGAATTAAATCTAACCCCATCTTGAAGGAGAGGAAAACTGAAAATCAAAATGTCCGCGTCAGTAGCAAAATAGTTACAAAAGTCAACACGAGCGTCATTTAGACGCAGCGTCTTTTTCCTGCGTAAAGAATTGTCCTCCAAGAGACGCATGTCTGCCCTCATACCAAGGAGTTAGGGATATTTTAGGGTCTTGCCTTGAAAGACGCACGTCAAAAGACGCTCGTGCTCGGGAGGCGTATATGACATCTCTCAGTAGAACGGAACAAAGACTTGGGAAAATGGAGGAATCAATAATTGGGGAATGAACGAGAGTAATACATAGATCAAAGAAACTATGTAGGTTCCGTAGATAGTAAATAACTGGATAATTTATATGGGCGTAGACGAGTGACGGTTACTGACCGGTAAAACGTGAAAATGAAATACCAAAATTCAACACTCTTGAGAAATATTTTTTTATTTCAGAGTTCGAAAAATAATAAACGAGTCATTTTTAAATTATAGATAATAACACCATTCTTAGCATTCCAGTCTCTCGCTCCATTCCCACTATTCCCTGTTCCCTCTCCATTCCCATTTGAAGCAATTACGTACTCACAGTTACTTTCAAACCAATTATAATTCACGGGAATCTTTTGGACGGCGCCGTGAATTCCCTCGAATCCGAGGGGCAAATTGACAGAGAGGGTCTTTTCAGAGCACTTTTCCCCTTCCTTGAGTGCGATTTAATAACTCTGAGAGGCAATTTCTTGGGGTGGAATTAAAGAGTCGCCAGTTGGACATTTTGCAGAATGCTCTATTTGTTCGACAGAGTTCAGGAGGTTTACTTTTTGAAAAGTAGGAATATTTATTCTAAAGAATGTGGAGTGTGAAAAGGTTTCGGGAATGGTAATGAAATTGGAATAGAATAGAATAGGAATCTTGAAATTTGCAACATAGTCTCAATCCTGGAAAGACCAACGGTGTTGAGATACTAATCGGCTTCAGTTGCTGAAACTCCGTGTCTCTAATTTCCAATGACCTTTATATATAATTATATATCGAATAAATATCAATAAAGATAAAGGAACTCACTTTGTTCTACTTAGTTTTATATCGTTAGCTACCATGAGAGCTTCTAAAGAGCGGATAAAATAAAATATATGTTCCGTCACACTTTGCATCAAACTGGCTAAATCACTCGAAGAAATATTAGCCAATGACAACTCAAACATTCTGAGATCGATTTCGTTCCGCTTATTTTATTCAGCAGAACATGCATCTACAGAAAGGGATGTCACTTTGGTCCTTCTTTGAAGGATAAAATTTAAGATGCACTTCAACGACTGTTAATAGAGCATTAGTAGCGATCAAAGTGTGAATCTATGCAATCAAAAGAGAAGGAAATGAGATTGGAATATGGGGAACACATCCCTTGAATGTAGATAGTCTGATATGGAAATTTGAAGAAGCTTTTAAATACGTTCCTGGTCTCTAGTGCTATACATTTTTTCTGTTTTTTCTTCTACGGTTAAATACTTTATTTTCTTATTTTAAGGAACTGATTGAATTACTGTTATTGTTGTCTTATTGAAATAAGCTTTAATGAGTCAATAAATAGGCTAAAAATTCAAAATGAAAATTTTCAAAAATTCTATAGATCAATTTTCGAAATACAAATAGTCAATAGTAAAATTTTCAATATTAAAATAGTCAATAGTCAAATAGTTAATAGTCAATAGTCAAGTAGTAACATCAGGTTCCTTATTGGTTTCCCTATTATTACCAAGTACTTACAGATAAGGCTCGTACAACGGACAGTACATGTAGCTGAAAAAGTGGTCTCTATACCGATCTCGTGGACTCTATACGAGCTTTAAATAGAAAGATGGTAACACTTCTCTCCTAGTGCACTACGAGGTAAGATATACCCTATATTTAAAGGATATAAGAAGGAGTACTTGTGACCTTAATCTAATTGCTTACTGCAAGTAAGACTTACAAGTACTAGCTTTGACGGAGTACTGAGCTGTACTGAGTATCTACACGAAGCCATGACTTAATGCTTTGCCTAACCAATTCACTCTGATTGAGTTAAGGCAGGAAGTCACTGTCTGCTGTGGTTCGTTACGCCTAGGAAAACTCTGTCTCAGTTTATATTGGAGTTATTAAAGAACAGTAATAGAAAAAATGAAATTATGAACACTAAAATGTGTAGTTTATTTATTAAAAGTGAATAACATCATTAGAAGTTGTAAAATGATACGTAACATTAGTAATTTTGACATGTTTTGATATTCATTTTAAAATGAGATTTGAGCGGAAATATCGGTCTCGGAATATTATGTCTATGGAATAAATAAAAACTTATAAATTAGATGTATCGGGAGGCATGCCCGATGAAGGAACAACCTCAGTTGCTAGCTCCCAAGAGCTGATGCAGTGACGTCACTGGTTAGTTAGCCAAAGCAAAAACTAACTGCAATCCTAGTTGCGAGTTCCTAGAACTCTTGCACAGTCTCCAACCACCCCTTTAACTGGCCAACTCACACCTGATTGTACAACGTACAACCGTATGATGAGACAACCGGTAAACACTTCTTGTACTCACAGTACAAAAAGGTTGTACCTAGGAAGCAAATCACACAAAATGCAAACCTCAACTTGCGTGCTTAGGAAAGCAACTCACCACTACGTGGTTTACTTCCAAAGTAAACCGACGCTAGTACAACAAGTACTCCCAAAAACTACCTAACCGTTAGGCAAGTAACACGTTACTTACAAAACACTTTTGTCACAGACAAAGCTTGAAACACTCACAGAACACTTTACAGGACCAGGTCTCAAACTGTCATCGTCACTTCAAAAAATCCTCTGTCATTATCAGTGGCTTGCCGCTTCCAACCATTTTTGTAATCACAGATTAGTACAGCAAGTTACCACATCCCCCCTAGTTCCTTTAAGAACTCATGGGACATAGTCGGCCAACCAACCAGGTTGACGACGAATCCTACCTGATCGTCTTGGCTCCTCCACGGGAGCCCTGACAACTTCACCGATTTCCTCGGGTCTATCAGAGTCTGACTCATCAGACTCAGCCATAACCTGCTCCTGCTCTGCCGTTAGAGCCTCTGGCTCAACCGTAGGCTGCACCTGGTCTGCTGATCTACTGAGAGGTTCAGTGCCAGCATGAGCGTCGTAGAACGTTGACTCATCTTCATCTGAGTCATACTCAGGAGTCTCCTCATTGGAGCCTCGACGTTTCCTAACGTCACGGACATGTCTAGGCATGCCATCCACACATATGACATGTTTGGATTGCACCTCTGTAACTCTTCCATGAGTCCAGTGCTTGGTGCACGAGGGTATCGCAGGCTTGACCCATACCTCGTCACCAATGGAAAAATTCTCATTTTTCCCCTCCACTTCAACCTTCTGGTTGATATCGTAAGGTACCCTCCAAGGGTACTTGAAAATCTTACGATACGGAACAGATGCGTCCTCAACACCTTTCCGAGGCGTGACATTATACCAAAATGTCGCAACCTCAGGGGAAATTTTTCCCCGTGCAGCGATCCTCTTGATCGTGCGATGGTTTCTCTCTACTATTCCATTTCCACTTGGGGCGTAAGCGGCACGGAATCGCAAAGAGATTCCCCAATCCCTGGCAAACTGCTCGACAGTTGCCGACCTAAATGCCGTCGAGTTGTCTAACAACAATTCGGCAAAAGGTCCGTGCTCAACAACCACTTGCTGGAGATTGGTCACAATACTAGCTGCCGTCTCATTCGACAACCTTCGCCATATTGTGAACCTCGACGGACCGCAATCAACGATGGAAAGGTAGTGGACATTGTTGTAGTGCGTAACATCAGCAGCTACACGATGCCAGTTCCCTTCCACGGCTAAGTCACCTCGCTCAACGAAGTTCTCAACCCTTCTTGAAGGATCTATACGAAGACACTCTTCGCATCCTTCGATCTCACGTTTAACTTGGTTGCGAGTTAGGTCCAACCTAATCTGCTTGCCAAGGTAAAGCGTGCGATCGACGCCAAAATGATGCGGCAGATGAGCCGCCCATATGGCATCCTTTAGCGTCTTTCCTGTCGAAAGAGCCGCCGAAACAGTCTCTACTGTTTCAGAGTCATCAGACTCTTGATAACTAAGCCATTTCTTAGTTACCCGAGTTAACTGGTCAGCCTTGTTTTCGATTGTCGAAACAAATCGAAACTCAACTGCCAGTTCATACTCGTTGATGATTTCCTTAATCACCGCCAAGCGTCGCTTGATTAGCATTTGAGCCGCTCCCTTCGTGCGCACACGAGAATGGCCCTCAACCGTGTTGTCTAGCCAGGACAACACAGTTCTGGAATCCGTAGCAATCGCGAAAGCTTTGAAGCCCCACGTGATTGCTAGGTTGATTCCACGCCCAACAGCCTCAAGCTCTGAGACGTTGATGTGGTGATGATCTGACTTCTTTCGAAGCCAGGTAGCATCTTCCACTAGTGCGCCATCCACCTGAATGACAACACCCATCGCTAGCGAACTAGCATCAGTCCAAACAGTAACATTACCGTTTGGATTGACATACCACTGACCCTTCACAGGATCTTCAGAGAGGACTCGACTCACCAGTTCGTCAACTAGCTTACGAACACACTCACTGACAGGTTCGTCCCAGGAACCGTCTGACCCCAATCGCTTCAGAAAGCTGCAATGAGGCCTTAGCCAACCCGCTACAGGGTAATGCCCTGTGAGCCGACCACACAGAGAAAACAAGTGTCTCTTCGTCATACCAGAAGATTCTGATATGTAAGAAGATAGCTCGGATCCTCTAGACATTTTCAAATGTCCATTGGGCACCTTATTCAAGGCAATCCCAAGGACTCGACCACCGTCAAGCCCTTCCGGTTCTTTCGATTCGAGTCCATATCGATGCAAGTGTTCCCTAACTCGAGAAGCACTAACAATAGACTCTTGGACCAAAATATCATCGATATAATGATCCGTGGCACGATCAATTTGATCGTCCATCGAAAGAACTTTACCGAGAATCATCGTCATGATCCTCGGTGCACATGTCAGGCCGAAGCCAAGACGTGTCAAAGCATAATGGACTCCATTATACCTGACAATCTGGTACTGCCATAGTTCCTTGGAGACATGAATCTGCAGATAGGCAGCCTTCAGGTCTACGACCTTAAGCTGCCCCTGCAGTTGTCTCCACTTGCGTACCTTCTCAGCACACACTGCCGATTCCTCAGTATGAGATTCGACAAAAGGGTTAAGCTCACGGTAATCCATTACCGGCCTAACCTTGTCCTTAGTAGGCTGGACAACGACCAGCAGTGGAATGACACCCTTAACAGGTCCTTTCCACTCTACTAGCCAACCTTTGGAAATCCAACTTTGGATCTCCGTTGTGTACCTCTCGTGTACACCTGGTGTTCGAGTACATTTGTACTCTCCAACACCAGTCTGAAGCTGTTTTGGCTTGCCAGCAGCCCAGCGCCAGCTCACGGTCCATTTGCCGTTAGCAAAAACAGCATCGAAATCTTTATCAGAAATCGACAGTGGTGGAGCCACACCACATGCTATAGGACGTCTTTTTCCCTTGGAAAAGACTCCACAGCAATCAGTCGCATTAGGCTTACCCCAATCGACCAAATAACGAGAATCGGATCCTCTGCGAATCGTCACACCTCCCATGTGATCGACAACGTCATCACCTAGGAGGCAGTCAACTCCGAGATTTTCCAATCCTCTGTGGGCAATTGCACGTACACTAAAACAGTGTCCATGCAATCCCACTGCCACCCAGCACTCCCTTCCATTGGTGGAAGTTTTGCCGTCAGCTGTCATAAAATGACGGGCCTTTCGGCCCTTAAGTCCCACCACCACCCGGGTAGACACCATCGTGCACCCGCTGCCTGTATCAACCAGACACAAGACAGATTGGCCATTTACAATGGCCTTGACAACTGGCATCTCACGACTCGAAAGTCTACCAGCTGCCATGAGTACTCCCAGAGTACCCTTGGTAGGAGTGTTAGCCCCCACCACTACTAAGTCCCCAGGACTTAGCTTGCTGCTCGAAGCAGCAGAATCCTTCCCAGAAGGATCCATGGAGGATTTTACTCTTCCATGGTTTCTCCGATGGAGGTTGCGGTGCCCCTTACCACAGCCTCCTCGGAAAAAACCCGCATCACCAGCGGATGACGCGACAGTCACAGGACTGTCAGGGCACTCCCGGGCAAAATGCCCGGGCTTCCCACAGGTGAAACATAAGTTTCGCCCATGTGAAGAGGGCTTGCCCGTCTGCATCACCTTGGAGCGACGTCTTTGGGTGCAATCTCTCACCCGGTGAGGACCCTGGCACCGTGGGCAAGAAAGCCCTTGCCTCCTGGAGGCAGTAGCCACTCTGGTGGCCTGGCCTGTCCCAGACTGGCCTGAGGCATCCCTCTGTGCGGACAATCTGTCACGCACCTTTGACACCAAAATGTCAAAGTCAGAGGTGTACGCCTCTGGGAGCATCACTGCCCACTTATGGATGGAGGGGAGGAGTCCTTCAAAGAACTTCACTCTGAAAACCATACAATCGGTTTTCACCTCCATCCTAGCACCGAAGCGCTGCAGGTCGTCAACATAAACGTCCACAGCCTCGCCAGATAAAAGCTGACGAGACGTGAAACGTCTGTACGCTTCCTGCCGGGACATACCATACTGAGCCAGCAGTACTCCCTTGACTACCTCCCACTGAGAGGCTTCCGACACCCTCATGGCACGGAATACTCGAGCGGCGTTGCCCTCGAGCAAGAAGTCCACGACCTCTTGGGGTTCGACCCGCTCGCTGCGACAGCGACGTTCGAAGTCGTCCAGCCACTCTGACACATCAACTGTGCCATCGCCACTGAACTTGGGGAGAGCTCTCCCCAACCGATCAATAATTGGCCCCTTGGCCTGCATTAAAATGCTTGCCAATTGGCCAATATCAATCATACCGGATGTCCCAGACATCCCTGGTCCCTCACTAGAAGAACCAGTATCAGTCTTGCCTGCTTTCTCAGAGTCAGACATGATGACGTCACAAAGATGTGATAAAGCCTAGATAGCTTGAAGGAACAACCTCAGTTGCTAGCTCCCAAGAGCTGATGCAGTGACGTCACTGGTTAGTTAGCCAAAGCAAAAACTAACTGCAATCCTAGTTGCGAGTTCCTAGAACTCTTGCACAGTCTCCAACCACCCCTTTAACTGGCCAACTCACACCTGATTGTACAACGTACAACCGTATGATGAGACAACCGGTAAACACTTCTTGTACTCACAGTACAAAAAGGTTGTACCTAGGAAGCAAATCACACAAAATGCAAACCTCAACTTGCGTGCTTAGGAAAGCAACTCACCACTACGTGGTTTACTTCCAAAGTAAACCGACGCTAGTACAACAAGTACTCCCAAAAACTACCTAACCGTTAGGCAAGTAACACGTTACTTACAAAACACTTTTGTCACAGACAAAGCTTGAAACACTCACAGAACACTTTACAGGACCAGGTCTCAAACTGTCATCGTCACTTCAAAAAATCCTCTGTCATTATCAGTGGCTTGCCGCTTCCAACCATTTTTGTAATCACAGATTAGTACAGCAAGTTACCACACCCGATATATCTTATACATAAGATACATACCCCCCCTCCCCCTGTCAGGTTTTTAATCAATCATGAAGTGTGCAGTCTAACAAACTAGCAGGTATAGCAAACTACATAACGGCTATTTATGCTGAGAGTCCATTAGCTGTATATTTTTCATTTTTTTCCCGAAATTCTCGAGCCTGAAATTTGAGGTCTCACTGAACTGATCTATACATTAATTTAGTAATACTAGATTCCTACGTAAGATAAATGGTGTACTTTAATCGTTGCTGACATTTATAATCGTAATGATATGTTTGCTATCTTATTTGCTCATCACAACCAATAGTCAATACTTAAACTTTCAAGAGTCACCAGAGACTTTATAAATGACACAGTGGTATCACTCTGCATTCAGTTGCTAGCTATGCAGATGGTTGTCTCACATGCATATGCAGTTACAAATCTGCATATTATATAGACTGCAGTAATTGGAAACTCGTGTAGCTTTGTTTGGCGGGAATAATTGTTTGATTCCAGTGTGATTGTTTACAATTGTTTATCTGTTCACTAGAGTTAGATGCAATTCCTATTGTGATGGGCATGGATAAACTATGCATTGATTATTTACTCGAGATATAATAATTGATAGAAGGGAAGTTATGAATTAACGGACAGTTCCACATTTACGATCATATATGAAATATATATATTTTAAAATGAAAATATAAAATAGTCATGTGTTATGCTCTTCAAATTCAATTACTATCACCTCTTCATTTTCCTCTCTCTTTGCACTCAGTATTCCACTGTAAGTGACTGTGGGCATGGAGTAGCTTAGTGAGAGATTTTTTTAGATCCACTTTCCTTTCCGACTGCATCTTCCAGTCCCTTGTACTTAATTTCCTTTTGACGTCAATGATATTGCCATTGATTCCAGACGTTAAACCTATTAAATTAATTAGTTAGCTTTAATTACCATCAATCATAGACTGCATGGTACTGCTTTACGATGACTCAGCAATTATTCATTCGAGTGATTTATGTACGGAAACAATGAGTGTGTTCGGCAAATGGGTTTGCGCCCTAATTTATAACCATTGGTATAATACGTTAGCTAAGATGTACAGTGAACATAAATAACAGAGGTAGTTAACGGCAGTGTGTGTAGTTAACGGCAGTGTGTGTAGTTAACGGCAGTGTGTGTAGTTAACGGCAGTGAGTGTAGTTAACGGCAATGTGTGTAGTTAACGGCAGTGTGTGTAGTTAACGGCAATGTGTGTAGTTAACGGCAGTGTGTGTAGTTAACGGCAGTGTGTGTAGTTAACGGCAGTGTGTGTAGTTAACGGCACTGTGTGTAGTTAACGGCAATGTGTGTAGTTAACGGCAGTGTGTGTAGTTAACGGCAATGTGTGTAGTTAACGGCAGTGTGTGTAGTTAACGGCAGTGTGTGTAGTTAACGGCAGTGTGTGTAGTTAACGGCAGTGTGTGTAGTTAACGGCACTGTGTGTAGTTAACGGCAGTGTGTGTAGTTACGGCACTGTGTGTAGTTAACGGCAGTGTGTGTAGTTAACGGCAGTGTGTGTAGTTAACGGCAGTGTGTGTAGTTAACGGCAGTGTGTGTAGTTAACGGCAGTGTGTGTAGTTAACGGCAGTGTGTGTAGTTAACGGCAGTGTGTGTAGTTAACGGCAGTGTGTGTAGTTAACGGCAGTGTGTGTAGTTAACGGCAGTGTGTGTAGTTAACGGCAGTGTGTGTAGTTAACGGCAGTGTGTGTAGTTAACGGCACTGTGTGTAGTTAACGGCAGTGTGTGTAGTTAACGGCAGTGTGTGTAGTTAACGGCAATGTGTGTAGTTAACGGCAATGTGTGTAGTTAACGGCAGTGTGTGTAGTTAACGGCAATGTTTGTAGTTAACGGCAATGTGTGTAGTTAACAGCAGTGAGTGTAGTTAACGGCAATGTGTGTAGTTAACGGCAGTGTGTGTAGTTAACGGCAATGTGTGTAGTTAACGGCAATGTTTGTAGTTAACGGCACTGTGTGTAGTTAACGGCAGTCTGTGTAGTTAACGGCAATGTGTGTAGTTAACGGCAATGTGTGTAGTTAACGGCAATGTTTGTAGTTAACGGCAATGTGTATAGTTAACGGCAATGTGTGTAGTTAACGGCAGTGTCTGTAGTTAACGGCAGTGTGTGTAGTTAACGGCAATGTTTGTAGTTAACGGCAGTGAGTGTAGTTAACGGCAATGTTTGTAGTTAACGGCAGTGAGTGTAGTTAACGGCAATGTGTGTAGTTAACGGCACTGTGTGTAGTTAACGGCACTGTGTGTAGTTAACGGCAGTGAGTGTAGTTAACGGCAATGAGTGTGGTTAACGGCAATGTTTGTAGTTATTTTCCCCTCTCAATCTTCTATGGCCCCACCATAACTTACCCCTCTCAATCTTCTATAGCCCCACCATAACTTACCCCTCTCTATCTTCTATGGCCCCACCATAACTTACCCCTCTCAATCTTCTATGGCCCCATCATAACTTACTCCTCTCAATCTTCTATGGCCCCACCATAACTTACCCCTCTCAATCTTCTATGGCCCCATCATAACTTACCCCTCTCAATCTTCTATGGCCCCACCATAACTTACCCCTCTCAATCTACTATGGCCCCACCATAACTAACCCCTCTCAATCTTCTATGGCCCCATCATAACTTACCCCTCTCAATCTTCTATGGCCCCACCATAACTTACCCCTCTCAATCTTCCATGGCCCCACCATAACTTACCCCTCTCAATCTTCCATGGCCCAACCATAACTTACCCCTCTCAATCTACTATGGCCCCACCATAACTAACCCCTCTCAATCTTCTATAGCCCCACCATAACTTACCCCTCTTAATCTTCTATGGCCCCATCATAACTTACCCCTCTCAATCTTCTATGGCCCCACCATAACTTACCCCTCTCAATCTTCTATGGCCCCACCATAACTTACCCCTCTCAATCTTCTATGGCCCCACCATAACTTACCCCTCTCAATCTTCTATGGCCCCACCATAACTTATCCCTCTCAATCTTCTATGACCCCACCATAACTTACCCCTCTCAATCTTCTATAGCCCCACCATAACTTACCCCTCTCAATCTTCTATGGCCCCATCATAACTTACATCTCTCAATCTTCTATAGCCCCACCATAACTTACCCCTCTCAATCTACTATGGCCCCACCATAACTAACCCCTCTCAATCTTCTATGGCCCCATCATAACTTACCCCTCTCAATCTTCTATGGCCCCACCATAACTTACCCCTCTCAATCTTCCATGGCCCCACCATAACTTACCCCTCTCAATCTTCCATGGCCCCACCAAAACTTACCCCTCTCAATCTTCTATGACCCCACCATAACTTACCCCTCTCAATCTTCCATGGCCCCACTATAACTTTCCCCTCTCAATCTTCCATGGCCCCACCATAACTTACCCCTCTCAATCTTCTATGGCCCCACCATATCTTTTTCTCTGTGTTCAGTATCATTTTCTCATATAAAATCTACACATTAAATACATTCCTTCCTTCTTCAAGTCCCCGTATTTCATCTTTAATTTCTCATATTAAAAATAAAATATTACTGTCGTATATTTCTACCCGCAGATTTCACCTACTATTTCTTTGGTCTTCGTGACGAAAGGTAAATATTTACCGTAAATATTTACCTTTCGGTCCATTGTCGGAAAATCAGCCGAGATTTTCTCTTCCATTTATCAATATTCATCACCGACGATAAATCTCCTGAAGATCTGCCATAATGCAGCGAAAAATAAACAATGTATTGGCGAATAGCAACCGTGGGGATATTCTGGGGATAAATATTAACACCTGTGGATATTCTGGGGATAAATATTAACACCTGGGGATATTCGGGGGATAAATATTAACACCTGGGGATATTCTGGGAATAAATATTAACACCTGGGGATATTCTGGGGATAAATATTAACACCTGTGGATATTCTGAGGATAAATATTAACACCTGTGGATATTCTGGGGATAAATATTAACACCTGGGGATATATTGGGGATAAATATTAACACCTGGGGATATTCTGGGGATAAATATTAACACCTGTGGATATTCTGAGGATAAATATTAACACCTGTGGATATTCTGGGGATAAATATTACAACCTATGGATTTTTGGTAAGAGAGTAAGGAATATTCATAATCTGATAGTAATCAGGGTGGATGACTGTAGACTATTCCCTTTGCCGCAAGTCTTAAGGATACTCTTCACTCAGTATCCCCCAATAGAAGAAGTTAATATTTATATCTCGTTCTGACCTCTTTTCTATTGACAGTAAATTAGGCCTGTTTGAATAGGTTTATTTATATCACACAAAAGTGTAGTACATTTTAAAAGATTATGACTATGTTCCTTAGAGTTTGATTTTTAATATTGGTTTTTATCCTTATATAAACTTTATAAATATATATATAAGATAGCTTTTATGATAGTATCACTTTTAGAATGATATAAAGTACATGAATAGATATCGTTACGTTATCCAGATGTTTTTCATTTTTTCATAACGAGTTATTCTACCGGAGACATCGAACTTGTCGAAATCAAAATACCAGAGTGACGTTACAGACGGATGTTTGTTTCCACTGACCCGCAGAATAACTGTTCTGCAATACCGTCACAGCTCTGTGAAGTGGTTCAAGTACTGTTTTCACAAGTTATCCTGTTCTAGGCTCTACTCCGTCATAGAGAATAGAGAATCTACTGTCGGAACACAGGTACAGATATGTGAAACGGCAGGACCTGGTCACTCGTTCAGGTGCCATATAACTTTCACTATGTTTTTATGACATCTTTTGATCATTTGTCTAGGGTTGTGACAATATGCGTTTAAAATCATTGATCCTGAAAATATTATAAACGGATCGGATAAAAGAGTATTGAATCGTTCTACACCAGCTGTATATAGTATTCGATACCATTTCATTCCATTTCGTCTGTGATATTCTTAAGATCTATGATTTTAAACGCATATTGTCACAACCCTAAACATTAGCTTTGATGTTTACTTGAAATCTCGCTAAAAAATGTACAGCGGGGGTGAAGGTATCTACTAGGTTTGGTCTAGCGATGGCGCCTCAGTGTGGCGGTGCAATAACTCTTCACCCCGCATGAAACATGCCCTGATGCTTACAGATAGGCGGAAAAAACGCAGCCTTTTATCTGCTAAAATTGAATGGGCCTACTTGAAATTACAAAGATAATTATTTACGAATATAATTCAAATAATTATTCGATCCGAAGATTTAACAGCTACAAGGATACAGTTTAATAATAGTTATTATTATCAAATACCAAAATAATCATCGGTATCAATGATATATCTATATACCTACAGGTATTATGGATACCAATTGAAATGAAGTTAAAATGAAAACAAAATCATCATTCGATCGAAAATATAGATCCTTCCAAAAACTCAGATCTTACCCTACCGAATATTTTCGTATATCCAATGAAAATATTTCAATGAACATTGTTCAGATGGTTTATAACTTTATTAGCTCCATTATGAAACTTTTACAACTCCCAATCAACAGTCTTCAAACCTTCCTAATCCTAATTAATTGCAGTTACTTCTCCTTTCATCCTAACGCCAAATCCATGAGGTTTAAATTTGTCAGACGCTTTAAAAATGATGACGCATCATTTTCTAGTTAGGGGCATTGGAGAGGTTATACCGTAGAGTTTTTAGCTGTTACCGATAATGATGGAGGGGACCACTGAAAAGGGATTGAGTTCACATTGGAAATATTATCAGAGTTGAGGTAATTGGAAGAATATTATAGAGGGAAACTTAGTAAAGAAAAGAACAATTATATGAATGCAGTGACTCTTATCTCTGATAGTACATCATCACAGTGACTCTTTTCTCTGATAGTACATCATCACAGTGACTCTTTTCTCTGATAGTACATCATCACAGTGACTCTTATCTCTGATAGTACATCATCACAGTGACTCTTTTCTCTGATAGTACATCATCACAGTGACTCTTTTCTCTGACAGTACATCATCACAGTGACTCTTTTCTCTGATAGTACATCATCAAAGTGATTCTTTTCTCTGATAGTACATCATCACAGTGACTCTTTTCTCTGATAGTACATCATCACAGTGACTCTTTTCTCTGATAGTACATCATCAAAGTGATTCTTTTCTCTGATAGTACATCATCACAGTGACTCTTTTCTCTGATAGTACATCATCACAGTGACTCTTTTCTCTGATAGTACATCATCACAGTGACTCTTTTCTCTGATAGTACATCATCACAGTGACTCTTTTCTCTGATAGTACATCATCACAGTGACTCTTATCTCTGATAGTACATCATCACAGTGACTCTTATCTCTGATAGTACATCATCACAGTGACTCTTTTCTCTGATAGTACATCATCACAGTGACTCTTTTCTCTGATAGTACATCATCACAGTGACTCTTTTCTCTGATAGTACATCATCACAGTGACTCTTATCTCTGATAGTACATCATCACAGTGACTCTTATCTCTGATAGTACATCATCACAGTGACTCTTTTCTCTGATAGTACATCATCACAGTGACTCTTTTCTCTGATAGTACATCATCACAGTGACTCTTATCTCTGATAGTACATCATCACAGTGACTCTTTTCTCTGATAGTACATCATCACAGTGACTCTTATCTCTGATAGTACATCATCACAGTGACTCTTTTCTCTGATAGTATATCATCACAGTGACTCTTTTCTCTGATAGTACATCATCACAATGACTCTTTTCTCTGATAGTACATCATCACAGTGACTCTTATCTCTGATAGTACATCATCACAGTGACTCTTTTCTCTGATAGTACATCATCACAGTGACTCTTATCTCTGATAGTACATCATCACAGTGACTCTTTTCTCTGATAGTACATCATCACAGTGACTCTTTTCTCTGATAGTACATCATCACAGTGACTCTTTTCTCTGATAGTACATCATCACAGTGACTCTTATCTCTGATAGTACATCATCACAGTGACTCTTTTCTCTGATAGTACATCATCACAGTGACTCTTTTCTCTGATAGTACATCATCACAGTGACTCTTTTCTCTGATAGTACATCATCACAGTGACTCTTTTCTCTGATAGTACATCATCACAGTGACTCTTTTCTCTGATAGTACATCATCACAGTGACTCTTTTCTCTGATAGTACATCATCACAGTGACTCTTATCTCTGATAGTACATCATCACAGTGACTCTTTTCTCTGATAGTACATCATCACAGTGACTCTTATCTCTGATAGTACATCATCACAGTGACTCTTTTCTCTGATAGTACATCATCACAGTGACTCTTATCTCTGATAGTACATCATCACAATGACTCTTATCTCTG
Source organism: Caprella mutica (assembly GCA_947561585.1). Lineage (NCBI taxonomy): Eukaryota > Metazoa > Arthropoda > Malacostraca > Amphipoda > Caprellidae > Caprella > Caprella mutica. The sequence continues at coordinate 53,369 of CANNZV010001820.1, read as the reverse complement.
ATAGTACATCATCACAGTGACTCTTTTCTCTGATAGTACATCATCACAGTGACTCTTATCTCTGATAGTACATCATCACAGTGACTCTTATCTCTGATAGTACATCATCACAGTGACTCTTATCTCTGATAGTACATCATCACAGTGACTCTTATCTCTGATAGTACATCATCACAGTGACTCTTTTCTCTGATAGTACATCATCACAGTGACTCTTTTCTCTGATAGTACATCATCGCAGTGACTCTTTTCTCTGACAGTACATCATCACAGTGACTCTTTTCTCTGATAGTACATCATCACAGTGACTCTTTTCTCTGATAGTACATCATCACAGTGACTCTTTTCTCTGATAGTACATCATCACAGTGACTCTTTTCTCTGATAGTACATCATCGCAGTGACTCTTCTCTCTGATAGTACATCATCACAGTGACTCTTTTCTTTGATAGTACATCATCACAGTGACTCTTATCTCTGATAGTACATCATCACAGTGACTCTTTTCTCTGATAGTACATCATCACAGTGACTCTTTTCTCCGATAGTACATCATCACAGTGACTCTTTTCTTTGATAGTACATCATCACAGTGACTCTTTTCTCTGATAGTACACTCTAATCCCTATAATATTATCTTTCATATTATTTCATAGATATTTAATGCGCTGTTGACTGAATGGAATTTCCCTTTCATTTCGTTTCGATAATACACATTTAGGCCATTCATTTAAATCCATTGAATGCGTTTAAATAATATCTAAGGAATGAATAGCAGTTTATTTATTATCTTGATAGCAAATACTTACAAGAGGATTAGGAAAACTTTATATGGAATAAAAGTATTCATTGAAATAATTTAAAAACTGTAGATAAACCTAACTAATTGAATATAAATATTGTGAATAGTAATTTTTATAGCTATTAGTACTATTCTATATTATATAATAGTGTAGTCTGTACTATCTAATAGTTATTTTCCATACTATCTTATAGTCATTTTCCATAATAACTAATAGTACTATTCCTTTCTATCTAATAGGACTATTATAATAGGACCATCTAATTATACTTTCCATACTTTACTTTTCATACTTTTATTATAAATACTATCTAATAGTATTTCCCCTCACTATCTAATAGTATTTCCCCTCACTATCTAATAGTATTTCCCCTTACTATCTAATAGTATTTACCCTCACTATCTAATAGTATTTCCCCTTACTATCTAATAGTATTTACCCTCACTATCTAATAGTACTTCCCCTTACTATCTAATAGTATTTCCCCTCACTATCTAATAGTATTTCCCCTTAATATCTAATAGTATTTCCCCTCACTATCTGATAGTATTTCCCTTTACTATCTAATAGTATTTCCCCTTACTATCTAATAGTATTTCCCCTTACTATCTAATAGTATTTCCCCTCACTATCTGATAGTATTTCCCCTTACTATCTAATAGTATTTCCCCTTACTATCTAATAGTATTTCCCCTCACTATCTAATAGTATTTCCCCTCATTATCTGATAGTATTTCCTCTCACTATCTAATAGTATTTCCCCTTACTATCTAATAGTATTTCCCCTCACTATCTAATAGTATTTCCCCTCACTATCTAATAGTATTTCCCCTTACTATCTAATAGTATTTCCCCTCACTATCTGATAGTATTTCCCCTCACTATCTAATAGTATTTCCCCTTACTATCTGCTAGTATTTCCCCTCACTATCTGATAGTATTTCCCCTCACTATCTGATAGTATTTCCCCTCACTATTTAATAGTATTTCCCCTCACTATCTAATAGTATTTCCCCTTACTATCTAATAGTATTTCCCCTTACTATCTAATAGTATTTCCCCTCATTATCTGATAGTATTTCCCCTCACTATCTAATAGTATTTCCCCTCACTATCTGATAGTATTTCCCCTTACTATCTAATAGTATTTCCCCTTACTATCTAATAGTATTTCCCCTTACTATCTAATAGTATTTCCCCTCATTATCTGATAGTATTTCCCCTCACTATCTAATAGTATTTCCCCTTACTATCTAATAGTATTTCCCCTCACTATCTAATAGTATTTCCCCTCACTATCTAATAGTATTTCCCCTTACTATCTAATAGTATTTCCCCTCACTATCTGATAGTATTTCCCCTCACTATCTAATAGTATTTCCCCTTACTATCTGCTAGTATTTCCCCTCACTATCTGATAGTATTTCCCCTCACTATCTAATAGTATTTCCCCTCACTATCTAATAGTATTTCCCCTTACTATCTAATAGTATTTCCCCTCACTATCTAATAGTATTTCCCCTTACTATCTAATAGTATCTCCCCTCACTATCTAATAGTATTTCCCCTTAATATCTAATAGTATTTCCCCTCACTATTTGATAGTATTTCCCTTTACTATCTAATAGTATTTCCCCTTACTATCTAATAGTACTTTTCCCCTCACTATCTGATAGTATTTCCCCTTACTTTCTAATAATATTTCCCCTCACTATCTGATAGTACTTTTCTCCATCTAATCAAAGAAGGTAAATATTTCACTACTAACTCACCAGGTAGCAATCAGTTCGACCTCAAGTCCATATTTCGTACAAATATGTACTTCGAACAAAACAATCATAAAGCCTGGGGCAAAACAAACAACCGCAACAATCTGTACACAAACAAGACAAACAATCAATACGAACTATGAATTGTTTCTGTCTGTTACTGGTCTATAAATACAATGTCCTTCGGTGTTATTTAGCATACTCTTTGTTTATTCATTTCTAAAGCTATTCCCTTTAAACTTAATTAATGTTACTTAATTAAGTGATGATGTGTCTATTATGACACTAGTGCACGTGTGCTGTCAAATATGACTGCATTTTCACTATATCAATTTTATGTTCACTGATGGTAGTTCAATTTATGTTATAATTAATTATTTTTTTAGTTTTCAGAGTTTTCTGTATCTTCAGTTTTTCTCGATTTGTTCTTTTTCGAATTTCCCGGGTTTTCTGTTTCCTCCTTTCCAATTTTACTAATTTCCGTTTTTTTTTTCTCAGATTTCATTTTTGGTGATTATTTTCAATATTACATACAGAGTGACAGACCACAGACAAACAAAGTTCAGGAAACCATATATGGGGTGATGAATAATACTACAGTACTTTTCATTCATCCATCGCTAATTCTATTAAAATTATATATTTGTATATAAAGGCAAGTACGTATTATCAGTACATATAAACAGATTTAGCTAAATCATTTATTGCATCCCCCACACTAATGGTTGTATCAGAGCAAAGATATATTCTAATGCGTGTTCCATTACTTATTTTTAAGTCATTAAATATCACTCGGAAGTACAGTTGTAAGAACTCCATTAGTGCGTGAAAAACCCGTGGATTTTTGGTGAGAGAGACATGCCAAAGGTGTGGGGGAGACTTCAATTAACAGCAAATGTAAGGATTAAGAGAAAGGATTATGAGTAAGGATTAAGAGAAAGGATTAAGAGAAAGAATTAAGAGAAAGGATTAAGAGAAAGGATTAAGAGAAAGGATTATGAGTAAGGATTAAGAGAAAGGATTAAGAGAAAGGATTACGAGAAAGGATTAAGAAAAAGGATTACGAGAAAGGATTATGAGTAAGGATTATGAGTAAGGATTAAGAGAAAGGATTAAGAGAAAGGATTAAGAGAAAGGATTAAGAGAAAGGATTACGAGAAAGGATTAAGAGAAAGGATTAAGAGAAAGGATTAAGAGAAAGGATTAAGAGAAAGGATTATGAGTAAGGATTAAGAGAAAGGATAAAGAGAAAGGATTATGAGTAAGGATTAAGAGAAAGGATTAAGAGAAAGGATTAAGAGAAAGGATTACGAGAAAGGATTAAGAGAAAGGATTATGAGTAAGGATTAAGAGAAAGGATTAAGAGAAAGGATTACGAGAAAGGATTATGAGTAAGGATTAAGAGAAAGGATTATGAGTAAGGATTAAGAGAAAGGATTAAGAGAAAGGATTAAGAGAAAGGATTACGAGAAAGGATTAAGAGAAAGGATTATGAGTAAGGATTAAGAGAAAGGATTAAGAGAAAGGATTACGAGAAAGGATTATGAGTAAGGATTAAGAGAAAGGATTAAGAGAAAGGATTAAGAGAAAGGATCAAGAGAAAGGATTAAGAGAAAGGATTAAGAGAAAGGATTAAGAGAAAGGATTATGAGTAAGGATTAAGAGAAAGGATTAAGAGAAAGGATTAAGAGAAAGGATTAAGAGTATGGATTAAGAGTAAGGATTAAGAGAAAGGATTAAGAGAAAGGATTAAGAGTATGGATTAAGAGTAAGGATTAAGAGAAAGGATTAAGAGAAAGGATTAAGAGAAAGGATTAGGAGAAAGGATTAAGAGAAAGGATTAAGAGAAAGGATTAAGAGAAAGGATTAAGAGAAAGGATTATGAGTAAGGATTATGAGAAAGGATTAAGAGAAAGGATTAAGAGAAAGGATTATGAATAAGGATTAAGAGAAAGGATTAAGAGAAAGGATTAAGAGAAAGGATTAAGAGTATGGATTAAGAGTAAGGATTAAGAGTAAGGATTAAGAGAAAGGATTAAGAGAAAGGATTAAGAGAAAGGATTAAGAGAAAGGATTAAGAGAAAGGATTAAGAGAAAGGATTAAGAGAAAGGATTAAGAGAAAGGATTAAGAGAAAGGATTAAGAGAAAGGATTAAGAGAAAGGATTAAGAGAAAGGATTAAGAGAAAGGATTATGAGTAAGGATTAAGAGAAAGGATTAAGAGAAAGGATTAAGAGAAAGGATTAAGAGAAAGGATTAAGAGAAAGGATTAAGAGTATGGATTAAGAGTAAGGATTAAGAGAAAGGATTAAGAGTAGGGATTAAGAGTAAGGATTAAGAGTATGGATTAAGAGTAAGGATTAAGAGTATGGATTAAGAATAAAGATTAAGAGAAAGGATTAACAGAAAGGATTAACAGAAAGGATTAACAGAAAGGATTAACAGAAAGGATTAACAGAAAGGATTAACCGAAAGGATTAACAGAAAGGATTAACCGAAAGGATTAACAGAAAGGATTAAAACTAATTATCTTTAGTATACATTCGGAGGAATTTGTTTGAATAATTCATTGTATTTTGTTTATCCTCATTTTTCTCACATTCCTGTTCTGTTTATAACATTTCTATCTATTGAAAAGCTTTCTATTCTCTTTTTAGTTGGAATATTCCAGTTCCTATTACAATTGGAATCATTGTACTTTTTTTTAACAGAATAGCAATAATATTATTGCCACGATATCTTTATCATGAATTCTTCATTTTCCTCTTATTCCTACTGTCTCTATCACTATTCTATGTTTATACTTATTAAATGTTTCATTGCTTCTATAATCGCTTAATGTGGTAAGTACTGAGTTATCGGACGGTTCCACATTTTCGTTCATATAAGAAAAATATTTCATATTGTTTACTTTACTCGTATTTTAATTGGTATCCATGATACCTGCAGGTATCATGGATACCAATTATAACAACTAGTGAAATAGTCATCATTACATACTGTTCTCATATGATCGGCAATGTGCAGCTGCCCGATAACTCCTATCTTCCCCATTCACAGTCTAATACCCGGAAACACGCTCTCCATTCACTTCATCCCACTAATCCTATGTAGTTATTCCTACGCCAAACAGGAGTGTAATGCTCCCAGCTAAGCTGATGCCGGCTGCCACTGCTCCCATTGCTAGGCCTGATGCTGCCAGTGGTATCAAGGTTCTCAGCCTGATGCTCCCACGGCTCCCAGGTACTTGACCTGGTTCACATTCAGTTAATTGCTCCATAGCTTTCTTTTTTAGGGCAGAATGACCAGAAGGAAACTAAATAATGGCAAAAGACGTATAGCAATTTATTGTCTTAAACTTATCTACTTGATGTTTTGTCTTTACACACATATTATATGTTCAAAGATTTTATTTCAATTAAAAAATTATCAAATAAGTTTTTGAATCCATTTTTCGATTAGCAGAAATATTAAAAAGAAATAACGCTGAGTAGCTCTTAAGCTTAGTAATTTTATCCTCCCACTTAAAAGTTATTAGATAAGTTTAATTTTCCATATTTATGAAACATTTTCAAACACATAAAACATGTCAAACATATTATTATGAACCAATTACCAAACATACATTTTACTTATACATATTATTAAAAATTATGTTTGCTTCAGACTCACCAAATTACGTATAATTCTATATACAGTATATCAGTTTCTTTATCTGTTTAATTTTTAAGTAAAAAGACTAAAATTATGTTTTAAATGATTTCTGATTTGATCTGATAATTAGCCCTAAGAAAAATGACCAGGCAACTGCTTCTTACTTTACCTTTTCAATTTATTTTAATGGTAAGAAAGAAAATACCTTGAAATTAATCACTACATAGTTTGCAGTTCAAAAAGTCTATGGACTTTACAACCAGTATTTGATTTACTTTTACCCTAATTGTTTTGGTACATCCGACACTTTATAGCAATTTTTATTTAAAATAATGCATTTCCAAAAATTTAAATACATATATTATAATATAAACGAAATGAATGAAAATACACGATGGAATTCATTAAAATTGAACCACTTTTGTAGTTTCCAAATGTGGTAAGTTTCTCCATTAGTTTCCCCATTTAGGAGCATTTCCCCTTTCTTTCCCCGAAAGAATTTCCTTTCATCACCAGGACTCCATTCAGACGCACAATGCAATCGATAAATAATAAGAAACCGACCGCCAGGGGGAGTTAATTACACCACAAGCTTTCCTTTGAAGCCAAATGTGGAGTAGATGTATGTATAGAAATAAAGAGAAACTATACAGTAGCTGTATGTAAGGAAATAAAGAGAAACTATACAGTAGCTGTATGTAAAGAAATAAAGAGAATCATTAAAGTAAATATATGTGTTTATATATACAGAAGCTTGTTATACACCTGTGTAGATTAGATGTATGTATGCAAATAAATATACAGTGATTTGTTGTACATGTAAATATAGAGTATAGCTATATGTATTTACAGTGGCTGGTGATATAACTATAGCCCCGGTAGTAATGATTCTCGGGCCGGTGTTGTCTCAATATTGGCGCAAGAAAAATTGCTACCAGGGAGAGTAGCTATATGTAAATAAATATACACCTAGTTATAGTTAACTAGTTATACACGTACATAGAGTATCTATACTAGGTATAAATAAAAAGAGATAAACAATACTATGTAACATCACTGAGACGTCATTCCTTATGTAACACCATTCCTTATGTAACATCATTCCTTATGTAACACCATTCCTTATGTAACATCATTCATTATGTAACCTCATTCCTTATGTAACATCATTCCTTATGTAACACCATTCCTTATGTAACATCATTCCTTATGTAACACCATTCCTTATGTAACATCATTCATTATGTAACCTCATTCCTTATGTAACATCATTCCTTATGTAACATCATTTCTTATGTAACATCATTCATTATGTAACATCATTCCTTATGTAATATCATTCCTTATGTAACATCATTTCTTATGTAACATCATTCCTTATGTAACATCATTCCTTATGTAACATCATTCCTTATGTAACATCATTCCTTATGTAACATCATTCCTTATGTAACATCATTCCTTATGTAACATCATTCCTTATGTAACATCCTTCATTATGTAACATCATTCATTATGTAACATCATTCCTTATGTAACATCATTCCTTATGTAACATCATTCCTTATGTAACATCATTCATTATGTAACACCATTCATTATGTAACATCATTCCTTATGTAACATCATTCCTTATGTAACATCATTCATTATGTAACACCATTCATTATGTTTAAAAGTTAGGTAACATTTTGTTTCTTTATTTCCATTGATAATTTCCCTTCAGATATTATTTTTATTATTAATATCATCGGGACTAATTTTTGAGGAAGACTTTTGGCAAATTCGAACTACTCATTTCTTCTCTTTTATCCTTTCCTTATTTTGGTTGCAATTTTTCGCTAATAGAACATCAAGCATCTGCAGACGTTTCTTCTTGACATGTTGGTTACAGGAGAAAAATAATTAACATTTATTGATAAAAGTGATGAACCTACAAGACTTAAAATTTTATGATTATAAACCTAATATTTGTATTATTCATGAAAATGATATTTAACAAACATATCGAGACTATACAGTTCCTTATGATGTATAACACATTTTCAACAGAAGCATACCCTTACTACATTGTTTAAAGATATCAATTGATAAAAACTTGAGATAGATAATCCAACTAAGTCATGAAAACTAAATACATATGAGTTGTGGCTAAAATATGTAAGTATCTATCAAAGTTTGAAAATGGTACACATAACTGTTTGCTGGTAGTTATTGTTTTATTTTATTGCCATTATAAAATTGATGGAATTCTTGTCCCAGTGAAAGGTGACTCCAACTTAGATCTATTAAGAAACTCTCGTCAATATAGAATACATAAAATGTCACTTATGAATGCTGGTACATAAATATATTGCTGTCGAATTATACAAATATATATGTATATACATAATCACTCCTCTTATGTGTCCTCCTCACGGCTCCTCTCAGCACCTCTAAAGTTTTATTTCCTTCTAACCAATCAAGAGAAAGGAAGTTACTTTGTTTTATGACGCATCTTTCCTTTGGTTTGAAAGTAAAGTGACACTGAAAAGATACTAGAAAATGTCAAGAGAGGAGTAGTGAACACATGTGTCATTGCTGTGCAGTGATTCACTGTGATGTGCAGTGAATCACTGTGCTGTGCAGTGAATCACTGTGCTGTGCAGTGAATCACTGTGCTGTACAGTGATTCACTGTGCTGTGCAGTGATTCACTGTGCTTTGCAGTGAATCACTGTGATGTGCAGTGAATCACTGTGCTGTGCAGTTAATCACTGTGCTGTGCAGTGAATCACTGTGCTGATGCAGTTAATCACTGTGATGTGCAGTGAATCACTGTGCTGTGCAGTGAATCACTGTGCTGTGCAGTGAATCACTGTGCTGATGCAGTTAATCACTGTGCTGTGCAGTGAATCACTGTGATGTGCAGTGAATCACTGTGCTGTGCAGTGATTCACTGTGCTGTACAGTGAATCACTGTGCTGTGCAGTGAATCACTGTGCTGTGCAGTGAATCACTGTGCTGTGCAGTGAATCACTGTGCTGATGCAGTGAATCACTGTGCTGTGCAGTGAATCACTGTGCTGATGCAGTGAATCACTGTGCTGTGCAGTGAATCACTGTGCTGTGCAGTGAATCACTGTGCTGTACAGTGAATCACTGTGCTGTGCAGTGAATCACTGTGCTGATGCAGTGAATCACTGTGCTGTACAGTGAATCACTGTGCTGTGCAGTGAATCACTGTGCTGATGCAGTGAATCACTGTGCTGTGCAGTGAATCACTGCATCACTACATTGTGGTGTGGTTAGTTGTGTCCTATGAGAATAAGTTGACCATCCAATTTGTAGAGCATGAAATGTTTACCAAAAAAAATGGGCTGTACTAATTGTAGATCTTGTAAGTTGTTTGGTATAATATTAAAATGAAACTGATTGAATTCTGAACATTTACGATATTTCTTCCTCTTTCCATCTATCCTTTTTCTTTTGCTCTCTCCATCTCTCTCTCCATCTCTCCCAATCTCAACCCCATGTTTCCCTCCAATGCAAACACTGTGCCAATGCATTTCCTTATTAAATCCTCTGACGAAATGTCCTGAGAAGAACTAACTCCCTGGTTAAACTTGCTAATTGGCCTGCAGTTTTAAAACAAAGAATTAAAATAGAAGAGAATCTACTGATTAAAATGCCTTATTTGCCTATTTAATCATTCCATAAACTCAGTGAAAATGTGCCTCTTTGTTGTATTCGGATATAGAATTCAGTCTTGCATATTTTAGTTAGGATATCAAAACTGAAGAGATTTAAAATCAATCGGCAAAATTAATTATTTCGCTAATGAAATTTAAATAAGGGAGTGGAGTATCATTGGAATGGGAATTGGAGTGGAGTGGGAATTGGAGTGGAATGGGAATTGGAGTGGAATGGGAATTGAATGGAGTGGGAATTGAGAGGAGTGGGAATTGGAGTGGAGTGGAGTGGGAATTGTAGTGGAGTGGGATTTGGAGTGGAGTGGAGTGGGAATTGTAGTGGAGTGGGATTTGGAGTGGGAAATGGAGAGGGAATTAGGTTATAAAGTGACAGTCACATGTTCATTACAATAACTTGTGTCTCTATTGTTTGCTTTGTTAGTTAAAATAATTAGTTGCAGTCCTCCTCTGTAATATAGTCAACATTATTCTGAATCATTATTCTAAATCATTATTCTAAATCATTATTCTAAATCATTATTCCAAATCATTATTCTGAATCATTATTCTAAATCATTATTCTAAATCATTATTCTAAATCATTATTCTAAATCATTATTCTAAATCATTATTCTAAATCATTATTCTAAATCATTATTCTAAATCATTATTCTAAATCATTACTCTAAATCATTATTCTAAATCATTTTTCTAAACCATTTTTCTAAATCATTACTATAAATCATTATTCTAAATCATTATTCTAAATCATTACTCTAAATCATTATTCTAAATCATTATTCTAAATCATTTTTCAAAATCATTTTTCTAAATCATTATTCTAAATCATTATTCTAAATCATTACTCTAAATCATTACTCTAAATCATTGTTCTAAATCATTATTCTAAATCATTATTCTAAATCATTATTCTAAGTCATTATTCCAAATCATTACTCTAAATCATTACTCTAAATCATTGTTCTAAATCATTATTCTAAATCATTATTCTAAATCATTATTCTAAGTCATTATTCCAAATCATTACTCTAAATCATTACTCTAAATCATTATTCTAAATCATTTTTCTAAATCATTATTCTAAATCATTACTTTAAATCATTATTCTAAATCATTACTCTAAATCATTATTCTAAATCATTACTCTAAATCATTACTCTAAATCATTATTCTAAATCATTTTTCTAAATCATTATTCTAAATCATTACTTTAAATCATTATTCTAAATCATTTTTCTAAATCATTATTCTAAATCATTACTCTAAATCATTATTCTAAATCATTATTCTAAATCATTATTCTAAATCATTATTCTAAGTCATTATTCCAAATCATCACTCTAAATCATTATTCTAAATCATTATTCTAAATCATTATTCTAAGTCATTATTCCAAATCATCACTCTAAATCATTACTCTAAATCATTATTCTAAATCATTACTCTAAATCACTTGCTCCGTATAATATAATCAACAAACTTATTAATTCGATGTACAATAATTATCTGAGAAAGTTAACTTGCAATTGAAGAAGTTACGTTTGAACAAGAAATAATGTGAATAACTTCAAGAACTTAATTAATAATTAATTACTATATTAAATACTTACAATTAGCTAAGTAAATTAATTAGCTTTAAATCCCTAAATTAATTATATAATTCACATATACTTTCCTGTATAGATGTTATTTATTGTCTGTAAATCAAATAATTTTGTTTCAGATGAAAATCTAATCAATATTTAAAAAATTATGAATATTTTAAATGTTAAGTAAAAATTTATTTGGAGATTCTTTATTAATTTCTATACACTGTATAATAGGAAAAAAATGATGAATACATTCGATATTATTTGCCGTCCATTAAATGTAATTTTAACGTCTTTTCTTCTTCCTTTTAGACGTCTGACTCACTGCATTACAGCTCAGGTTCTGACGTCTTCTCCCTTTCTATTTAGACGTCTAGCCACTGCATTATAGCTCAGGTTCTGACGTCTTTTCCTCTTCCTTTAGACGCTGAATCACTGCATATTAGCTCTAGTTCTGACATCTTTTCCTCTTCCATTTAGACGTCTAAATCAATGCATTATAGCTCTAGTTCTGACGTCTTTTCCTCTTCCATTCAGACGTCTAATACACTCAGGCCAAGTCATTAATTCTGACGCTTCTCATCTGACGGTTAATGGCGCCTCAAATCACATCAATTGGTTTAAATACCATCGGACTAATAGATTTACCATTAGGGTTCACCCTCATTCGGTACAGCTGTTTGATGTGCACCCACCCCCCTCCCCTGAGGAAGGGGGAGGGGATTATGGGGGTTTTATGTTAATCAACGGGGGGGGGGGGGGGGGGGGGGTATTAATATGAATCAATTTTTGAAGTGATTTTAATGATTTAGAAAAGTTGTTCGTCAGTGTAGTTTAAAATTTGAATGCATGTTTCACTTTATCATGTTTCACTATATCATGTTTCACTATATCATATTTCACTATATCATGTTTCACTATATCATGTTTCACTATATCATGTTTCACTATATCATGTTTCACTATATCATGTTTCACTTTATCATGTTTCACTTTATCATGTTTCACTATATCATGTTTCACTATATCATGTTTCACTTTATCATGTTTCACTTTATCATGTTTCACTACATGTTTCACAACATGTTTAGCTCTCTTCTCTTCTGTGTAACATGACTTCACCAAATACTTTTTGAAAGTGTTTAATCAACAACATTAATTGATTTAGTGTTTGTTTTGAAGCTAGAGACATACTCCCTTTGACTATCCAATGGAGTTATATTAGTCTTCTGATTGAACTGTTTACGCCGTATTTGACCTTGGATATGAAACTGACACTTAATTCGAATGTTCAGAGATTGGCTATTCGAAAAGAGATAGAGTTGGTGATTCATATTCCTTTCTAAAGACGTACTATCTAGTCACAAAGTTAGTATTGATGGTACTGTTGGTACTAAACTATTATTCGATGTCTTTGGCATTCAAGGTGAAGCTCGTACAACGTACGGTCTTTGAAGAAAAAAATGTCCGTTCCAAGAGCCATGCAGCTCCTACAACGACTTCCCTAAATTAAATAAATAAATAAATAAACCTTTATTGAACAATAATATACAAAATGAACAGTGTTAAACAGTTTAACAATTTTTTTATTCTTGATTGATCATATTCATAGGCATTACAATTTAAAATCAACATTTTTATGTGTTTTCTTTAGATTTTCAGTGATTCGATTTTGTTACCCTTTTCCTACACATTTTCACTGATTTTAATAGATTGATAGAAATAAAAAAAGATGTAACTAAATAGATCCTTTATTTTAACGTTACTAATACATTCGTAACATTTTATGATAACTATGTATAATAAAATACACCATTTTAATAAATTTACTGAAATCACGATAAAGAAATATAATTTTAGTTTTTTTTTTTGGAATTCGCATTTAATTTATACTAACTGACAAGAATTTCTGTTCACATCAATAAATTTCATTTACTAATAATATGAGAATTCCCAACTGAACTAATTCTTGATCCGTACAGCGACCATTAGATCCGTATAGAGACCGCTTTTTCAGCTACGTATATTGTCCGTTGTACAAGATTTACTTTTATTTCAATGATTGTAAATGATTATCTCCTAGCTATAGTACTTATGTAATGAACAACGAATATACTCTTTTTTGTCACAGATAGTATTTAATTGTACCGATAGTACCTAATTGTCACAGATAGTATCTAATTGTACCGATAGTACCTAATTGTACAGATAGTACCTAATTGTACCGATAGTACCTAATTGTACCGATAGTACCTAATTGTCACAGATAGTATCTAATTGTACCGATAGTACCTAATTGTCACAGATAGTATCTAATTGTACCGATAGTACCTAATTGTACAGATAGTACCTAATTGTACCGATAGTACCTAATTGTACCGATAGTACCTAATTGTCACAGATAGTATCTAATTGTACCGATAGTACCTAATTGTACTGATAGTACCTAATTGTACCGATAGTACCTAATTGTACCGATAGTACCTAATTGTCACAGATAGTATCTAATTGTACCGATAGTACCTAATTGTACAGATAGTACCTAATTGTACCGATAGTACCTAATTGTACAGATAGTATCTAATTGTACCGATAGTACCTAATTGTACAGATAGTACCTAATTGTACCGATAGTACCTAATTGTACCGATAGTACCTATTTGTACTGATAGTACCTATTTGTACTGATAGTACCTATTTGTACTGATAGTACCTAATCGTACTGATAGTACCTAATTGTACTGAAAGTACCTAATTGTACCAATAGTACCTAATTGTACCGATAAATCTTAATTTTACCGATAGTATATAAAGTTACCGATAGTATATAAAGTTACCGATAGTACCTAATTGTACCGAAAGTATCTAAAGTTACCGATAGAACCTAATTGTACCGATAGTATCTAATTTTACCGATAGTACCTAATGTTACCGATAGTACCTATGACGATATCCAAGTAACTGATTCACATCGTTACATTGATGGACTTGGCTTGTATCTAAACCTCCACTAGATACATTGATATATATTGGACAGTGTATCGAGGAAAGTACTAACAGAGAAAAGAGTCACTGTGATGATGTACTATCAGAGAAAAGAGTCACTGTGATGATGTACTATCAGAGAAAAGAGTCACTGTGATGATGTACTATCAGAGAAAAGAGTCACTGTGATGATGTACTGTCAGAGAAAAGAGTCACTGTGATGATGTACTATTAGAGAAAAGAGTCACTGTGATGATGTACTGTCAGAGAAAAGAGTCACTGTGATGATGTACTATCAGAGAAAAGAGTCACTGTGATGATGTACTGTCAGAGAAAAGAGTCACTGTGATGATGTACTATCAGAGAAAAGAGTCACTGTGATGATGTACTATCAGAGAAAAGAGTCACTGTGATGATGTACTATCAGAGAAAAGAGTCACTGTGATGATGTACTATCAGAGAAAAGAGTCACTGTGATGATGTACTGTCAGAGAAAAGAGTCACTGTGATGATGTACTATCAGAGAAAAGAGTCACTATGATGATGTACTGTCAGAGAAAAGAGTCACTGTGATGATGTACTATCAGAGAAAAGAGTCACTGTGATGATGTACTATCAGAGAAAAGAGTCACTATGATGATGTACTGTCAGAGAAAAGAGTCACTGTGATGATGTACTATCGGAGAAAAGAGTCAGTGTGATGATGTACTATCAGAGAAAAGAGTCACTGTGATGATGTACTATCAGAGAAAAGAGTCACTGTGATGATGTACTATCAGAGAAAAGAGTCACTGTGATGATGTACTATCAGAGAAAAGAGACACTGTGATGATGTACTATCAGAGAATAGAGTCACTGTGATGATGTACTATCAGAGAAAAGAGTCACTGTGATGATGTACTATCAGAGAAAAGAGTTACTGTGATGATGTACTACCAGAGAAAAGAGTCACTGTGATGATGTACTATCAGAGAAAAGAGTCACTGTGATGATGTACTATCAGAGAAAAGAGTCACTGTGATGATGTACTATCAGAGAAAAGAGTCACTGTGATGATGTACTATCAGAGAAAAGAGTTACTACATTTATATGATATCAATTTAACAAATTCTATTCATTTTCAATTTTCACAAATTTACACAGTTTTACAGGTTCCAATCACAGTGAAGAGGTTCCAATTCCCTTACAGTGCTACACAGGTTCCAATCACAGTGAAGAGGTTCCAATTCCCTTACAGTGCTATACAGGTTCCAATCACAGTGAAGAGGTTCCAATTCCCTTACAGTGCTATACGGGTTCCAATCACAGTGAAGAGGTTCCAATTCCCTTACAGTGCTACACAGGTTCCAATCACAGTGAAGAGGTTCCAATTCCCTTACAGTGCTACACAGGTTCCAATCACAGTGAAGAGGTTCCAATTCCCTTACAGTGCTATACAGGTTCCAATCACAGTGAAGAGGTTCCAATTCCCTTACAGTGCTATACGGGTTCCAATCACAGTGAAGAGGTTCCAATTCCCTTACAGTGTAGCTTTAATCCGCTATTTAGATCTGCTTAATTATACGATCAGAGAAATGGCGACAGAAACCTGTTATTGTGTCGGGGATAAATTGATGCACCTGGTGTACTGTTATCCATGGTACATAAATTGGTATCCAGGATACATAAAATGGTATCCATGATATATAAATTGGTATCCATGATACATAAATTTCTATCCATGATACATAAATTAGTATCCATGATACCTGAACTCCTGCTGGTATCGTGGATACCAATTAAATAGCAGTTATATAATCTTCACACACATTCTTTTCTCAGAGGCTGTGGAACTGTCCAATAACTCGTAACTTACCCCATACAGTTTTTCTAAAGCAAACTTCTATACCATTCATTTCCCATAAAAACTAATTAAGTTAATGATTAACTCGATATCATTTAATTTAACGAGAGATTCTATTTAATTTCCACTGTGGATGATATTATTCATGATGAATTATTTCCCCGAATGAATTAAATCGAAAGGAATAATTTGTTTGATAAAGTGATTAATAGTTGAAGATTGTTACTAAAGGTTCATAAATGTTTTCTTTGAGTTTATAAACCTTCGTTAATGTCCATGAGTGTTGAATAATGTTGATGAATGTTGCATAATATGTCTAATTACTTTTAATATAACTAAGGAGGTAACTGTGATCAAATTAACTAAATCTTAATTATACTTTTTAATTTCTACTCTCATTGCTACCTACCAGCCGGTAATTACAAACTGTAAAATTGTATAAGTTCTCACACAGGGTTTGTGCTTTAGCAATTTCTTATTAGGGACACTATATCTCTTACAAGAGACGGTATATTTCTTACAAGGGACACTATATCTCTTACAAGAGACGGTATATCTCTTACAAGAGACGGTATATTTCTTACAAGGGACGGTATATTTATCATAAGGGACGGTATATTTCCTACAAGAGACGGTATATTTCTCATAAGGGATGGTATATTTCTCATAAGGGACGGTATATTTCCTACAAGAGACGGTATATCTCTTACAAGAGACGGTATATTTCTTACAAGGGACGGTATATTTCTCATAAGGGACGGTATATTTCCTACAAGAGACGGTATATCTCTTACAAGAGACGGTATATCTCTTACAAGAGACGGTATATTTCTTACAAGGGACACTATATCTCTTACAAGAGACGGTATATCTCTTACAAGAGACGGTATATTTCTTACAAGGGACGGTATATTTATCATAAGGGACGGTATATTTCCTACAAGAGACGGTATATTTCTCATAAGGGATGGTATATTTCTCATAAGGGACGGTATATTTCCTACAAGAGACGGTATATCTCTTACAAGAGACGGTATATTTCTTACAAGAGACGGTATATTTCTCATAAGGGACGGTATATTTCCTACAAGAGACGGTATATCTCTTACAAGAGACGGTATATTTCTTACAAGAGACGGTATATTTCTCATAAGGGACGGTATATTTCTTACAAGAGACGGTATATCTCTTACAAGAGACGGTATATCTCTTACAAGAGACGGTATATTTCTCATAAGGGACGGTATATTTCCTACAAGAGACGGTATATCTCTTACAGGAGACGGTATATTTCTTACAAGAGACGGTATATTTCTCAAAAGGGACGGTATATTTCCTACAAGAGACGGTATATCTCTTACAAGAGACGGTATATTTCTTACAAGGGACGGTATATTTCTCATAAGGGACGGTAAATTTCCTACAAGAGACGGTATATTTCTCATAAGGGACGGTATATTTCCTACAAGAGACGGTATATTTCTCATAAGGGACGGTATATTTCTTACAAGGGACACTATATATCTTACAAGAGATGGTATATTTCTTACAAGGGACGGTACATTTCTTACAAGGGACGGTACTTTTCTTACAAGGGACGGTACTTTTCTTACAAGGGACGGTACTTTTCTTACAAGGGACGGTACTTTTCTTACAAGGGACGGTACATTTAAATGTCGTTAGAAGGGGCCAAATAACTGCTGAGTCATCAGATTTTTCACTCTAGTTCAATTTTGTAGCAAAGGATTTTGTGTCGATGCGATCAAAGCGCTAACTTATTTACGAAGCGAATCCAAACACGGAAAGTAAACATGGTTACGATGTCAGAATTTATACGCCTACGAATAGGCTTACGAATAGAGGCCTACGATGCAAACGTGTGTTATTTGTAGGTAGAATGTCAATTTAATTAATTTGTATTCCATGTATATAACTAATATTCATGTGAAAATTTTAAATAAAAATTTATATTTCCATAAGCGGTATCTAACTCATATAGAAATAAATTTATATAAATATTCTGTACCACTTTAGTTACGGAAGAAACTACATTTTGAGCTTTTATGAAACTGTATATGAAATATCGTTCAACACTGATTTTTTATTTTCTAAAAATAGGTAAATTAATTAATTAACAATATCATATAAAATTCCTCATATGCATTTTCAATTCGATGTAGAATAAGTGTAATAATAAATAAAGTGTCTTTTCAACTATAAAATGTATTTCTCCATAATGTATTACTTTAAATAAAAGAGTATCTGTTGTTCCTCTGGATATTCACCTCCAGTTTTTCTCCACAGTGTTGGATGTTTTCTCCATGGATGTGCAGACTGGAAAAGTTCAACTTCCGACCCGTTAAGCTACTTTTAGCGGATTGGCTTAACTTTCTGTTGTACGAATCTGTGCTGCAGATTCGTGAGCTTCTTAACTAAATTATATTTGTTAGAAAAAAGGAACTGTGTTCTTTAAGTAGATTTAATTGTAAGACATTATCAAATTTTGTGGTAAATAACATGAAATGAAATGAACTAAAGAACACTGTTTTCATTAGTGATTATCCAGGTAGATAATTATGGTGGGACATAGAAGGTGATAGGAGAAGTAAAAAAAATATAATACGACTGGGAATCAATTAAATGACCATAAGCAATTGACCGGGGATCAAATGACCAGAACCAATTAATTGACTGGGGATCAAATGACCAGGAAGCAATTGACCGGGGATCAAATGACCAGAACCAATTAATTGACTGGGGATCAAATGACCAGGAAGCAATTGACCGGGGATCAAATGATCAAGAATAAAGTGGCGAGGATAAATTGAACGGTCAACCTAAGAAAAAATACATTAGAAAATAAATATAAATGCCTCTTAAATCATCACGGTGTAAATATATTTTTCCTACATATAATCTAAAATTTAAAACAGTCCGATAACTCTGAACTCCCCAACCAACCTCCCATCCTCCCCCCCCCCCCAATCTTACCGTATCTATCTTCCTGACCACAAACTTCCAATTCATTTTGAAGTGCATTGGGACCCCCCTTGTGTCAATGCAGTTCTGTGTGATTCATATCCACTTTCTGTTATTAAAGCCGATACCTACCTACGGAACAAGAGGAATGGCTGCCCGGGAACTCGCATCGCACGATATGGCATTCTTTGTCATCTTAGGGACTCAAAAACACAAATCCTTTGTCTCACTTTGCGACAGACTTTGAAGTCAGATTGATGCAAGGAAGTTGTACTCTTTTTAGTATTTACGACACATATGTGCATTGTACAACTACACTGGTGAAAGGGGAAAAAAGAATGCAATCGTATTGTTTCTATTATTTACAGAGAAGGACATAAATGTATCAACATAGTGAGGGGAAAATGTGAAGAAATTACTTAAAATGAATAATATTTATGATTGGGACACATTTGTACCACACTATACAGTGGATGGTTAAAATAATATAAAGACTAGAACTGCCACTCGGTAGAGCGCATACCTTCGCCGCCGATTATAAATGATCTTTACCATCCATTAATCCTAGAGCCTTGACCTTGACCTTAGACCATATCACTCCCAAAATTTATCAGATGGTTCCTAAACATGGACCAATCGTCCCACTAAATTTCAGGCAATTTGGTTATGCGAATAACAAGATTACAAATAAGTAAAGGCCGCTTAAAACATAACTTTCCGTAAATTTGCAAATGTAAATGTATTAAAATTCATTTACTCTGTTTTTACGTATTATACGTCAAGATTATCGAGTGGAATTGTTCATTAATTTACAGGGTGGGGCGTAAGTTTGCAAGCAAATGAAAGTGCATAATATAATTCAACGAAAAATTTATTTAATAATTTACAGTTATGTATTATTACATATGGGTTTTAAGAATTCAAAAATCATAAATTTATTCAAAATGTCCCCCCTTGTTTTTAATAACAGCCTCAAATCTCCTATGAACTCCCCCTACTGCGGCACGCAACTGTTCTTGTGAAATTTCCTTCCAAGATCTCTGGAGCGATGGAATTTACCACAGGCCTTTGATTCAAGAATGGACCATACCGAAAAGTCCATAGGATTAACATCTGGGGAGCAGGGAGGCCACATTTCTTTGGACCAAAACCGTGGAAGATGGTCATGGCACCAGTTTTGAGTGACATTTGCAGTATGTGAAGTCGCGCCGTCTTGCTGAAATGTCCATAGAGTGTCATTACCGAAGTGATCCTTAGCTGACTCCAACATTGGCGTCAAAATATTTTCAATATAACATTTAGCATTGATTTTGGCGCCTTGTTCCACAAAAATCAAAGGAGATCTCCAAGTTTCTGAAACGGCGGCCCAGACCATTACTGAAGCAGGTTTCATGGTTCTGTGGATAGTTTTTTGTTTGTACGGGATGTCTTTTGCACTTTTACCAATTATTCTGTCATTCCTCCGGTTGTGAGCCATTTCCACTGAAATTTTTTTCGTCAGACCAAACAATTTCACCAGCCGTGCCAGACTTCAATTCTCTCAGAAGTGCTTTGCTTCTCTCCAATCTCTTTTTCTTTACAGCTTCTGACAGAGTCTGTCTCTTTTGGAGGGAAAGAGGACATCTTTAGGTCTTCTTTGACAACTCTTCTCATTGTTCTGGGACTCACATTAGCTGTTTTGGCTAACAATCGTATTTACCTTTTCGGGTTCCTCTTGATCTTCTCTCGGGCACATTTTATCAGTTGTTTGGTGCGTTGTGAGCGTGGTCTACCACTTCTTGGACGATCAGTCAAGTCTCCTCTCTCATTAAAACGCTTCACACACTTCCAAACAGTCGATCTCGTTATTGAGAGAGTCTTTGAAATGACGGAATCTGACTTCCCGACACGGTGTAGAGCAATAATGACTTCTCTTTTGTCTGACATTTTTGAATTGACTAAATTTTTGTAAAAAATAACACTGCCACGTCATAATGTAGTGTCTCTACTATAGTTCAAACCCTATCACCTACTTAGGAACTTATTTTTAAGAATTTTATTAATGCTTGAAAAATTGCTTCCAAACTTACGCCCCACCCTGTAGAAGTATGAAGTCTTCTAATTTTAAATCAAAAAATATCGTCTAACTTATGTTCTTTTTCTATTTCCAATGAAACACTCATAATTTAATTAATGTGTTCATATTTTACTTAATTACTGAATAAATAATAATGAATAAATATATAATCTTTGTGGAATAAAACAGAAAACTAGAATTACGTATAATGTTGAACCATGCAAACAAATTTCTCTACATACATTAAACAAAAGTTATTTTTTATCACAGAGACACTAAAACACGGATGAAGAATCTCTCTTCTTAACTCTGGCCCATACGAAGATCGTTAAAACTTTCCTGGCAACAATTAAAATGTTATACGAGACGTTATAAATAATCATCAAAAGCAACAGAGTGAAGGGAACAAACATAAGAATTACAAGTCAAAATTACTTAGTGTGACACTGATGAGACGTATTTACCGAGTATAAATACCTTGTATCTATTCTTAAATGAATTAAAAAGTTCAAACAATATTTAAAAGCAGTTGGTTCAATACTTATTTTCAAACACAGAGGGGGATAATTAGGATATAATCTGTTAGTGGTGAATAATATTAGTATTTAGTGTATTTAGTGAGAGTCTATTGCTAATTGTTCAATCAAACAGTTTACTTAAATTTCTATTACATTTAACTTTTAAGAATAAATAATCAATATTCAAATCACTGAGAGCAATGGTGGTATCCTCGGTATATATAGTGAAGTGTCCATCATTAGTACAGTTACTAATATCATTAATAAATAAGAGAAATAAAACAGGTCCCAGGACACTTCCCTGTGGTACGCCACATGAAATGCCAACACCAAATTTTACACTCTGTGTACGTCCATGAAGAAAACTACGGAACTTCTGCAAGACCACATCACACACTCTACAATTAGCAAGTTTAAAGCAATGAGATTACATGGCTTACAGTTAATCTATCGTTATTACAAATTTATATCTTTCTATCAAGGTCTAGATAAACCCTCGCACTATAATTTGAAATTCCATCCGTTGAACTCTTAAATTGCTGAAGACCAAACTGCTTCGAATTTTAACAGTCTATTTCACCAGGTAAAGCATTCAATCGAGATGCAACACATTTCTCTATGATCGTCCTAAGTAGGGGCAAAATGGATATGTCGATAGTTAGTCACTTCGTACTCAGAACCACTCTTAAACTTATATATGCTGATAAACAAAGGACATGGTAAATGATAAATTGCTAATTTAAATATTCCAGTGTGACTCTTATGAAGTCTATAGGTAGAATCTTTCAACAGATAATTAATGGTAATAATTTGAGGAAGAGAGAGTTTGCAGAATTATAATTTGTATTGTCAATTGAGTCTTGGATTAATAATCGAGCGTAGAGGTTATATTACAGAAATAGTTATTAAAATAATCAGCTACCGTGTGAGTGCTTATAGTCACCGATAGAAATTTGAAAATCGGTGATGATAATACAGTGGGTGCTCATAGTACTTTGAGAACACTGTTCTTAAAGATGTTTCACTCATTAGAATGAACTGAAGATGTTTTTGGGAGAGAATTAGAAGGTTTTACTCTAGAGGGAGAATTGTAACAAAGGGTTGAGGAGGAGTTAGTTAGGGGATGAATTGGAGAACATGTTCACTAATTGGAGGAGTGAGAGGAGGGGAGGGGAGACTTAAGAGGAGGGGAGGGGATGCTTGAGAGGAGGGGATAGGAGACTTAAGAGGAGGGGTGGGGATGCTTGAGAGGAGGGGAGGAAACCATAGGGAGGAGGGGAGGATGTATCAATTTCTCAGGTCAATATAGCTTTTGTTTTAATTACGATCTAAATCATCGGTCTTTTTTTTTGGTTACGAACCGCTGTACCTATCCAACAGTCACTACAGGGACTTTTGTTATGACAGTCTGACTGTGACAGTCACTGCAGATATTGTTATAACAACAGTCTGACTTTGGCAGTCACTTCAGAGACTGTTATAACAACAGTCTGACTGTGACAGTCACTAAAAGGACTGTTGTTATAGCAGTCTGACTGTGACAGTCACTAAAAGGACTGTTGTTATAGCAGTCTGACTGTGACAGTCACTTCAGAGACTGTTATAACAACAGTCTGACTGTGACAGTCACTAAAAGGACTGTTGTTATAGCAGTCTGACTGTGACAGTCACTAAAAGGACTGTTGTTATAGCAGTCTGACTGTCACAGTCACTACAGAGACTATTCTTATAACAGTCTGACCGTCACAGTCACTACAGAGACTGTTGTTATAACAGTCTGACTGTCACAGTCACTACAGAGACTGTTATAACAACAGTCTGACTGTCAAAATCACTACAGAGACTGTTGTTAAAACAGTCTGACTGTCACAGTCACTACAGAGACTGTTGTTATAACAGTCTCTGAACTGACTGCTGTTATAAAAGTCCCTGTAGTCTTTGTAGTGACCGTTACAGTCATACTGTTGTCATAACAGTCTCTCTGCAGTCATCTGTTGTGACTGTGTAAAAAATAGAGAAAGTGGAGGGACGAAGAATGATGGGAGGCGTTTAATTTGGCCAAACAGACCGCTATTTGCACTGACGAGAACTAATTTGACTTGGCGCATCATGGAACGCGCTCTCATGGAACGAACATGTGATGGAACGCATGGGACACTGAGATAGAACGAGAATGAGATGGAACAGCCATGTGATGGAACGGGCATGTGCTGGAACAGCCATGTGATGGAACAGCCATGTGATGGAACAGCCATGTGATGGAACAGCCATATGATGGAACTGGTATGTGATGGAACAGCCATGTGATGGAACGGGCATGTGCTGGAACTGCTATGTGATGGAACAGTTATGTGATGGAACTGCTATGTGATGGAACAGTTATGTGATGGAACTGGTATGTGATGGAACAGTTATGTGATGGAACGTGCTCATTCAAATTTATCTGAAAAAACATATGGTAATTACTATATTAAATAATAAACATATTTCTTTCTTACTTGACCAAAAATGTGTAAGAGTCCAATAACTGTGACTTTACCCCATCCCCTGAAATTCTCTTCCATCTTCTTGATAAAAATTAGAAGAGAAAATAATCCATCTTCATCTGCCACAAAGAATTAGAAACATTTTTAACCACAAGACATCTGAGAAAAAAATAAGAAAAAAGAACATGTGAGTAAAAAAAACAAAGAAAAAGATGATACAATATACAGGGGAAACTAGTGGTAAACTAGATGATGGGCACTCGTAGAGCGCTTACCTTCGCCTCCTCTTATAAATGATCTTGACTATCCAATAATCATTGGGCTATAAATGACCTTGACCTTTGACCAGATTCCTTCCAAAATATATCAAATGGTTCCTGGATAATGACCAATCATCACACAAAATTTAAGAGAAATTAATTGAATACTTTTTGAATTATGCGAAAAACGAGATGATAAATAAATAAATGCTGCCTACAACATAACCTTCTTCAGTCTGCGAAGGTAATAAAGGCAGTACCTTCTTTCTCAAAGAAGTCACTCTCTTCTTTCTAAGTCTTTTTGACTTTAATTGACGTGATCCTTTGTGTTTCTGACTTGTAATAATTCTCTCTGAAACTCTACGGTCTTTTCACAGAAATAATCCGACTTCAGTTATTACAATTGTTATTGCAATTAATTGTAGTTTTGAATAGGTATTGTATTTGGTATATACTATTGTTATTGCAATTAAATGTACTGTATAGTAGGTACTTTTTTTTATATACTATTGTTATGTAATTAATGTACTGTATAGTAGGTACTGTTTTTTATATACTATTGTTATGTAATTAATGTACTGTATAGTAGGTACTGTTTTTTATATACTATTGTTATTGCAATTAAATGTACTGTATAGTAGGTACTGTTTTTTATATACTATTGTTATGTAATTAATGTACTGTATAGTAGGTACTGTTTTTTATATACTATTGTTATGTAATTAATGTACTGTATAGTAGGTACTGTTTTTTATATACTATTGTTATTGCAATTAAATGTACTGTATAGTAGGTACTGTTTTTTATATACTATTGTTATGTAATTAATGTACTGTATAGTAGGTACTGTTTTTTATATACTATTGTTATGTAATTAATGTACTGTATAGTAGGTACTGTTTTTTATATACTATTGTTATGTAATTAATGTACTGTATAGTAGGTACTGTTTTTTTATATACTATTGTTATGTAATTAATGTACTGTATAGTAGGTACTGTTTTTTATATACTATTGTTATGTAATTAATGTACTGTATAGTAGGTACTGTTTTTTATATACTATTGTTATGTAATTAAATGTACTGTATAGTAGGTACTGTTTTTTTATATACTATTGTTATGTAATTAAATGTACTGTATAGTAGGTACTGTTTTTTATATACTATTGTTATGTAATTAATGTACTGTATAGTAGGTACTGTTTTTTATATACTATTGTTATGTAATTAATGTACTGTATAGTAGGTACTGTTTTTTATATACTATTGTTATTGCAATTAAATGTACTGTATAGTAGGTACTGTTTTTTATATACTATTGTTATGTAATTAATGTACTGTATAGTAGGTACTGTTTTTTATATACCTTTGTTATGTAATTAATGTACTGTATAGTAGGTATTGTTATTGCAATAGTTTACAATAGGTATTGTTCTTGGTATATACTATTGTTATTGTTTTAAACAATTGTTACAATCAGAATACACTTTTGTAAAGTTAACATTAGCCAATTAATTACAGTTTCTTAATCATTTTATTACAGTTACAACTTTTAGAAAATTAAATGGTAATCTTCATACATTTAAATTTTAATTTTGGCTGATATCTGTAGAGCAGCAATGAATAATTATTCAGTATTTAAGTTCATTAACCAGCTAAATGGTGTTCATTAATTTCATTTGCATATCTCTCTCTAAATTCATTACTGGAGAGTCTGAACTATTTTACATGAATGCCATTAATTGAATCTACTGCAAAGTCTACGGTGGAATGAACCATGCTTTCAAAACATTGAGTCTCCTTATTGGAGACACGAGTGATTTTTCATATGAAAATTATTATATCGGGTTATAATTGGGTAGGTTCCGAATTATTGAACGATTCCACATTTGCGATGATGGAAAAATTAATTTGTAATTTTAAAACAATGATTTAAATATTCTTCAAATTATCGAATATGTGGAACTGTCCGATAATACGTAACTTACCCTATAGTAACTTAAAAAGAAGGCAAAATAAAGTGGTCCTATTTTTTAATGTCATTTTGGCTTTCATAAATTCACAAATTTTGTTAAGATATTTGATTGGTATTTCTTTATATATTTTTATAGACTATTAATCATTATTTATGTTCCCACAAATGACGTTTAATATAAATTCATAATTATTTACATTCATCAATTCATATTACTATTACTATTTTATTCACCGTTTAACAATTTTATCTTTCTTTAATTAAATAATAAATTGTTAAACATGCGTAACCTCTTTTAAAATAACATCTCAAAATAACCCATGAGTGGTGAATTTTCATCCTAACAAATTTGCTAAGTTCATTTTCTGTACATTAGCACTAAGTGCATTCCGTAGTTACGGTGAAAGTACGTAGTTACGGTGAAAGTACGTGAGTACACAGTAGCTACCTTACGTTAAACCTACCCTTTCACTTACGGCAAATATTACGTGTAGAAACATAAGCATGTAAATGATAGACAGAATGTCATATGTCTGTCAAATAAACGGGAAGAAAAGGGAAAAGGAAAGGGAACAGGAAAAGGAAAAGGAAAGGGAAAAGGAAAGGGAAAAGGAAAGAGAGATGGAATGTGATTTTTCTTTTTATATTTTTATTTAGTTGGTTAGGTAAGTGTTAAGATATACATCAAAATATTAAAACTTGTCTTCAGTAAAATTTGTAATACCTATAATTTACACGACTCCACAATATTCCCTGTGATATTTCAATGATATTCCCATTATACTCCCATGATAAATCCACATCATTCCCACAATATTCCCTCAGTATTCCCGTTTCATCGCCAGGAAGGAAGTGTTTATGCACCAAATTATGCGCTTCTGTCCGACGTGTCAGAAAACTTTGGTGCTTAAGGATTTATTTTGTGTGATGATGAAAAGCCTGTGAGAGGTAATGAAAATCCATACAAAAAAGCCTGACTGAAAAACCTATGAAGGGTAATGAAAATCCCTTTCACTGGAGCTAATCTTTTGGTTTCAATTTCCTTTGAGGTGAAATGAATCTTTTGTTCGGGTTTATCTTCTTAATTCAAAAGAAAACTGAAAAGCGGAGCATGAAGAATTAGCCTTTTTACCATCGATGAAAGGCCATTTTGTTGGAGAAATTAAAAATTAAAATGAGAAAATATTGGGACAATGTTGAGGTAATGTTGTAAAAAAAGTAGGACAATGTTGAGGTATTAATGTTGTAACAGTATTATAACACATAAAAATTATATTGGATTATAAAGTACAATCGTTATTATAATTGGTATCCATGATACCTGTTAGTATCATGGGTACCAATTATAATTAGGAGAATATACAAATATTTATTATAGTTCTTCTTATGATCGCAAATATGTAACCGTCCTGTAACTCGTAACTTGCCCTATTTTTGTCCTACATAAAAATTAACATAGCCAAAGGTATAAAAGGGGCAGGTCGTTGTGACTATTTTTAGTCATACCCTCCTGTGGCAAAGGTAGATATATAATATCTAAGAGAAGATAAAGATAAGGCTAAGATAGGGCTAGATATGGGGAGAGAATAATGAAACGGTGTCCCCTCTCAATCTTCTATGGCCCCACCATAATTTACCCCTCTCAATCATCTATGGCCCCACCATAACGTTTTTCCCTTTCAATCTTCTACGGCCCCACCATAACTTACCCCTCTCAATCTTCTATGGCCCCATCATAACTTACCCCTCTCAATCTTCTATGGCCCCACCATAACTTACCCCTCTCAATCTTCTATGGCCCCACCATAACTTACACCTCTCAATCTTCTATGGCCCCACCATAACTTAATTACCCCTCTCAATCTTCTACGTCCCACCATAACTTACCCCTCTCAATCTTCTATAGCCCACCATAACTTACCCCTCTCAATCTTCTATGGCCCCACCATAACTTAATTACCCCTCTCAATCTTCTACGTCCCACCATAACTTACCCCTCTCAATCTTCTATAGCCCACCATAACTTACCCCTCTCAATCTTCTATGGCCCCACCATAACTTACACCTCTCAATCTTATATGGCCCCACCATAACTTAATTACCCCTCTCAATCTTCTACGTCCCACCATAACTTACCCCTCTCAATCTCCTATGGCCCCACCATAACTTTTTCCCCCTCTCGTATAATATGCATATATACTATTGCTGTAAATTTTTATAACCTTTAATATTGATTTATTAATTTAAGGCACATGTCATTGATAATTAATCCTTTAAAAATGTCTCGATCTTTTTTGTGATTAATTATACAGGCAGGGATTTATGCCTGGGATATTAAAGGAATATCCCAGGCATAAACACTTCTTGCTTGTGTATTTATATTTTTTTTCATTTATCGCAATTCCTTCTAAATAATAATTCAACTTTCGAAACACATTTAAATAACAAACCTTAATTATTACCATTTTCTTCCACTCAGTAGGGTAACTTCCGAGTTATTGGACAGTTCCATATCTTCGAGAATATATGGAAACTGTATATTAAAATAAAAATATCAGCTTTGAATGTATACACTTTTTCTCTCAAATAATATAAATGTGGAATTTACCTCATAATTATCGGTTGCCAAATGTTTCGTCGAAAAACATTTCATAGACTGACGTTCCGACCGGGAATTTTCGCAAGGGGGATATAAACACACTCTAATATAAGTGTAAGGGGGCATGCCACCCCTCTAACCCCCCTGCCATGTCTTTAAGCTACCATGGCGTGTACAGTACAACAAACTAGCGGATACAACAAACTACATAATGTGAATATCCCCTAAAGGAAATGTTAATAATGCAAAATGTCCTTCGACGAAATGTCTGTCGACGAACATTTTGTCGACCTACACTTCGTCGACCAAATGTTCGATAACGATATGACTTTGGGCGAAGAAGGTCTGCACACATAATAATCATGTGTTCTTTTCTTATTCATGCATCCAAAGCATCTTAACTTTTGATCGTAAGTTGAAACTACGCCAAAGTTCTTTTTCTTGAGGGGGTATTTTTTACACTGTCGGTAATTGGCTAATGCCGCCATTAAAAGTTACGTCCAATTTTGTTCTTCTCCACTAACTTAAATACGTAAACAGAATAATTTTTCTCGAAAGTTAAGGCGCACGCGATTCATGATCCTTGAACGCATCTCCCACCCAAACAATTTACAGAGTGGAAAATCCACGGACTTTTTAATGCAAACTTCCACATTTGGATAAAGTTTGAGGTGCTTTTCTGAAGATTCTAAAGTGATAACAAAGAGGTTTGAATGGAGAAAAACTCTACCTACAGCTTAATATGTTAATCTCACACTCTAAATAAGGGCCGCGTCTGTCTGTCTGTCACACTTTTATTAATAAACATATATTATAAGGAGAAACTAATAATTTGTGGCCATGGCTACGGGTCACACTAATATTGATAATTAAAAAAGTCATAGTTATGATTTTTTGTCTATTTTAGTTAAATCAGTATCTAAGCACTTGCATTTGAATACAAGCCCGAATATGCATTTTTATGAAAAAAACTGTATCTATAAGTTTGGTAACTGGGGTAAATTTCGAGTTATCGGACGGTTCCTCAAATAAGATAATTTACAAAAAATGTGTGTAATAATTATAATTAACATATTTAATCTTTAATTGGTATCCATGATATCTGCACGTATCATCGATACCAATTAAAACAAAGTTATATTACAATTATTTCATATTATTCCCTCATGTGGTCGAAAACGTGTAACTGTCCAATAACTCGTAACTTACCCCATATCATAACATCTACTCTGACATACTATAGAGAATTACATTCCTCACAATATCTGCAAGTCATGCTATGCCTTATTACTTTTTTGGGAAGTAATAAGACGTGTCAGTTACACTTATTGTGCCTTTTTGATCCGCAGAAAAGCCACCTAACGGAATATGGAAATAAAACAATCATACCTCTGTTACAGAGTCTATGAGTAAAGTTACAATAATTTCGTTGTATTGGAAGTTAAAAAAAATTTGCATATTAATGTTCCAAAATTGAAAGAAGATATATAATTGTATCTGAAAATGTTTATGTTACATTATGATTTTACGTTCATACTTACTGTATATGAATATATATTCAACACTTTCGGTTAAATGATTTATGCCATTTGTTGGTAATTATTTTGTTTGCAGTATATCCATTTTTGGAGTATTGTTTGATTTCAGTATTTTACATTTTAATAATCATTCTGTATAGCCAGAATATAGTAACATTTCTTCTATTTTCTTTTCGTATTTATTGCGTTAAAGTTAACTGTTTTTTGCCATTATATGATAGACTATCATTTGAATATATTCCCCACATAGATGTAAATAATATTTCTATGTTTTACTGTATTTTAATTATCAAAAGAGTGACTTGTTTTTAAATAGCAACTCTAAGTAAATAACCAATGATTGAAATTCAATCGAAAAAGGTTTTATCCATTTACAGCAATAAAAGTACGAACTGATTGGATATATTCTGACTATGATTAAAAAAACAAAGGTAGATGATTAAATAAACACACATCTATTCAATGGCATGCATAAGTATATCATCTTTGTGACGAATGTTATTAAAGGATCGAATATCATCTTATTGCATTGGGCAATAAATCTCCCTATATTGGTATGACAGGTTCAGTTATTGAGAATAACTCCACGGGGATTGCTTCTAATATTTCAGTAACTCCAGTGCATTTTATATTGCCTTTTTTATACAGTTTCTATTTCGTTTATAACACTTTTTATTTCTAATATTGACTTAAAGGAGTCAAATAGAAAATAGTTATAGATAAAATTCCAACATAATTTTATCAAATAATAACGATTTTACAAACAAATTTTGTTTAAGTTTTAAAGTTTTAAGTAAAAAAATATTTTGAACCAAAATTTAAGTGTTTAAACGTCTTCTTCAGTTCATTTTTTTTTCTATATATATTTAACATACTATAATTATATCTTAATCTTAACTATATCTTAATAACTATATCTTAATAACTATATCCTAATAACTATATCTTAATAACTATATCTTAATAACTATATCTTAATAACTATATCCTAATAACTATATCTTAATAACTATATCTTAATAACTATATCTTAATAACTATATCTTAATAACTATATCTTAATAACTATATCCTAATAACTATATCTTAATAACTATATCTTAATAACTATATCCTAATAACTATATCTTAATAACTATATCCTAATAACTATATCTTAATAACTATATCTTAATAACTATATCTTAATAACTATATCTTAATAACTATATCTTAATAACTATATCTTAATAACTATATCTTAATAACTATATCTCAATAACTATATCTTAATAACTATATCTTAATAACTATATCTTAATAACTATATCTTAATAACTATATCTTAATAACTATATCTTAATAACTAGCATCTAAATAAACCACTTAGATATATTTTACTTAGAACGATATATTCAATAAAAAACTTTCGAAAACATAAAGGTTTGAAAGCAATAAATGTATTTACAAAGTAAATATTAATGATGTTTTTCTTCATGGAAACTTCTAAACGCATCATTTATTTGTTTTTCTAAACAGCTTTCCGTTACTTTGCAGGAACGTGATCCTTGAACGCGAGGAACGCCTCTGAAACTTAAAAAAACTTTTTACTCTCAACTTCAGAGGAAAAGAAAAAAAAAGAAAGTATCATTTCAGAATAATAGAAATCACATCGAAACATGTTCTAAACACGTACAAACCTATCAGCCAATCAGAGAAGGTTTTACTAACGCACAAACATGTCCCCACCAATAGACGCAGCGATGAAGGATGCGATGACGTCACGAGTGCACGACTACATGACGATAGAAGCGACGCTACTGGTCGGGGTGAGTGAGGAGTGAAATAGCCAGAGTGAACTGAATGTTAATATATTACTTTTCTATCCTTCCTTCACTGTCTTTCCATTTTTGAACGATATTCTTCTTATATTTCCTTTATATGAGCTATATTCTTCCTATATTTCCTTTATTTGAGCTATATTCTTCCTATATTTCCTTTATTTTAGCTATATTCTTCCTATATTTCTTTTATTTGAGCTATATTCTTCATATATTTTCTTTATTTGAGCTATATTCTTCCTATATTTCCTTTATTTGAGCTATATTCTTCCTATATTTCCTTCATTTGAGCTATATTCTTCCTATATTTCCTTTATTTGAGCTATATTCTTCCTATATTTCCTTTATTTGAGCTATATTCTTCCTATATTTCCTTTATTTGAGCTATATTCTTCCTATATTTCCTTTATTTGAGCTATATTCTTCCTATATTGAACTAAGTTATACGTAACTGAACGGTAATACGTAACTATACGGTAATACGTAACTGTACGGGAATACATAACTGTATGGGAATACATTATTTTACGTACAATACCTAACTGAATTTCACTAACAATATGATCGTTACTAATATTGCGTATATTGACAATAACTCCACGGTAATTGGTTCTAATATTTGAGTAACTCTTCAACTTCTTGATAGGATAATTTTTGCTTCAAATGACCTACAAAATAGAGACCAGCATTTCATTGCTGGGTAACTCTTTCTACAAAGAAAATTATTAAAGAAATGAAATATTTGAACTAAATTGTAAAAAGAAATTAGCCAAAATATTTCGATTATTGGCTACAAAACTTGAATGTATTTTTTTGTATGAAATTACACTTTGATGTTTGATTTGCTCATCGATAACTGTATATAGTTGGTAGGTTATACAATATAGATAGGAATAATTTCATGCAACTACACATATCTAAATGAGAGATGATAATGCTTAGTTAGGTAGCCTTTAGGTAGCATGATTAATTTACACATTATAATATTTATATTTTCAATATTATTTAAAGTTAATTCATACATTAGCAGGAATTGAATATACTTACAATATAATGGAGTAGGGTTAGTTACGATTTATCGGACAGTTTCACATTTCCGACCATATTTAAAAAGTAAATAAGAAGATATATTAACTAATTATTTTAATTAGTATCCATGATTCCTGTTAAGAAAACGAGTTAATTTTTTAATTATTTACTTTTTCTTATTTGATCGAAAATATAGAAGCGTTCGATAACTAGGAGCCTACCCTTTCAAGTCTAGACCAATATATTAACTCTTATAAATGTATTTATACACTCTTGCCAAAATAGCATTGGGAAAATAGCCACAGAGCCTTCATGACCATAAAGGAAAAAGAAGACCAATGAAGGAGAATTACCTTGATTGCAATCGTGCCTTCGTTATTTTTCTATACCTTCACACGTGTATGTAGATAAATAGTCTATATATAAATAGCTTATTGCTAAAAATTTTAAAGTATAGAGGGAAAGTATGTACATGCTGAAAATAAATCGGTAAAATAATAATAAAGTTCATTACAGATTCTAAATATAGGTAAAAGGTCATTTACATAAGATAGATACATTTTAGAAATTCAAACCATTTTATTGAAGTAATTAATTTCCTCAAGCCCATCAAGCTATTCAGACAAACTAACCTAATTATAAAACTATTGATAAAAAAACTGAAATTACAAATAGAAAAAAAAAAGAATTTTGTAATATAGATATTACAAAATTGATAGTTAGTTATTATAAATATGTTTCTAATCAAAAGCAAAAACAATGTAGTACCATATAAATTTTATCAATAATATAGCTTACACATCATGATGGGTGGCTTAAGATAAATCAGAGTATACCAACAATTATTAATCAATTAATAAAAAGAAGCTTCAGTACCTTCTCAAATCTATCATAATTACTGCTTTCTTTTATATGTACAGGTAATAAATAATTATATTAACTCATTGAGGATATGATAAAACTATTGTGAGTTGATTTTAGTCTATGGATTGGTACTAGGAGATTATTATTGGAGAATCTTGTGGGATAATTGTGATCTGGAGTAATGATGGAAAATAAAACATTTAAAGACACGTGATTGTTATCAATATAACATTGGTAAAGTTTTAAACAGGCAAATAAGTTATATTCAGATTAAAATGATATTAGTGAAAAATCGAAGAATGGGTCTAGAAAACAAACTCTTAGGCCTATTTTCTACTATCAGATAAAACGCCGCGTTTTTACCGCACAGTTTCAGTTAATCACGGTTAAATGAATGTAAGGCGGTAGAAACGTTAGTATAGACTGTAAATTTGTTTTCCATTTATTTAACCGTGATTAATTGAAGAGGCGTAAACTGGACGGTAAAAAAAACGCAGCGTTTTAACTGCTAGTGATGTTATGAACCTCAGTTAGTATTTGAAGAATCTCACTTGCAGTTCTTCTCCCACTTATTGTGTATATAAATATGTATTAAAGACTATTTTATAATCTTTGCTATCTTTGTTTGTACAGGAGGTAAAAGTTTTCATAAAAACAAACAGACGTTCACTGTGCCTCTTATCTCACACAGAAAGATAACACAGCGCAAAAAATAGGTGACTTTTGCGAAACAGCGGGGAATTGTTGGTAAAACATGCTGGTAAAATAGGGCAGTGAAAAACAGCGGTAAAATATGTTGAGAAAACATGTTGGTAAAAATGCTTCACTTAATCATCCATGAACAGCTCTTAGTCATCCATGGCCCCCTCTTAATCATCCATGGCCCCTCTTAATCATCCATGGCCCTTCTTAATCATCCATGGCCCCTCTTAATCATCCATGGCCCCCTCTTAGTCATCTATGGCCCCCACTTAACCCTCATTGGCCCCATCAAAACTTCCCTTTTTGATGGTAACTTCCATTCTAATGTCGAAAGTTGAAGAGTCTTCCCCGTAGAGTTTTGACATCACAGTCATTACCATATCTAAAAGCCTGGCAAACAGAATCTAATGAATAAATACCTGAGACCTTCAACGGCAATCAATGAATAATCTGGGAATTGAAAAAATCCATTAGTGCTCTATTTGAATTCTCAAAGACCGAACTACTGGCAATAGCTTTAATTTGCCACCTCTAATTTAGTTATCGTCTAAAGCAGTAGGTCTGTAAATCCCCACGTCAACCTCAGAGCAAATTAAGTTCTCCCGATAGTGGAAAAGAAGAAGACAAACGAGGGAGCTGTTAGCGCCACGACAAGCCATGCACTTACGCTAAAAAATTACACCACGAGATCTGGGGAGTATAGGGAGAGAAAAGATTTGAATTGGAGAGTCGAGAGAGTGGAGAGAGGGTAGAGAGAGTGGAAAGAGGTGGAGGGAAGAGAGAGAGAGAGAGAAGTGGAGAGAGAAGTGAAGAGAGTGAAAACCCCATCCAAGGAAGACCTGTGGACAGCCAGATGTGAGCTTGATGTTCATTTCTCAAAGGAG
Organism: Caprella mutica; assembly: GCA_947561585.1. Taxonomy (NCBI): domain Eukaryota; kingdom Metazoa; phylum Arthropoda; class Malacostraca; order Amphipoda; family Caprellidae; genus Caprella; species Caprella mutica. The sequence continues at coordinate 17,325 of CANNZV010001820.1, read as the reverse complement.
CATTGACTATCTAAGTCTTCCTGTTCTTGCCTATGAGTTCTGACCCGCAATTCCCGTCCTTGGAAAGAGAACAACCCCGGACAGACACAATCGCAACGTTTGTGACCAGAACTGTACCACAAACTCCAAAATAGGTCTAACCAGCTAGTTGTACAGGGTGAGGACTGTCTCTTTGTTTCAGTACCTGAATTGCCGCTTGATGTACCCAAGGATTTTGTTTGCTCTTTTCTTAGCATCCAGAAACTGTCGAGAGACTTTGAAGTAATCACTGCAAGATCCTTTTGTACATCAGTGGGTCCTTTTGTACATCAGTGGGTCCTTGGGGCTCCAAGTATTGTGTAGGCAGCTTCAGCGCTTCTAAGACCAGCATGAAGTACTCTAAACATGTCCACGTTGAAAGAAATCTGCCACTTTTCCGAACATTGGAGTTGTTCACGTTGGAAAGATCACGTTGGAGTTGTTCGATGGCCTCTGGACTTGCAGCGTTGATGTCAATCTTTCTGTCATCAGCAAACTTGGATTCCCTACTGTCAAGTTCTACGCAATTCATATATACAAATAATATATAACAGAGAACCAAGGTATGAGGTCTGGGGACCCTGCTGGTCACGATACTCTACGCTAAGGCTACTCCATTTATTGCTACTTTACTCCCAAACCTGTCACAGGAAAGAACTTCCGACAGACGTGGGAAGAAATTATGAGTACAAATTTCAGCTTCAAGATCTATTCTGAACCTAATCAGTTACCGGTGCCAGCCACCGCTCCCCTTATAGGATTTGCTCGAAGGCCATCCCTGAGATGGTCTCCCTCACCACGGGATAGCGCCAGGTTTTCCGTGAAGAAACCAACTAGGGCCAGCCACATACTTATTCCCACTCAGAAAATTCAACTCCAAGCAATTACCTGCCAAGGCCCACATTTGACTTAGTAATCAAAACCAGGTGTCTCATAAAAGTGAATTAACCATCTTGTGAATTTGCCATCCGGTGAATTGCGGGTGATAAGCTTACCTGCAATCTACACACTCTACCTACACACTCTACCTACACACTCTACCTACACACTCTACCTACACACTCTACCTACACACTCTACCTACACACTCTACCTACACACTCTACCTACACACTCTACCTACACACTCTATCTACACACTCTACCTACACACTCTACCTACACACTCCACACTCTACCTACACACTCTACCTACACACTCCACACTCTACCTACACACTCTACCTACACACTGTACCTACACACTCTACCTACACAATCTACCTACACACTGTACCTACACACTCTACCTACACACCATATTCCAATTCCTATTCCAATAATGTTCCCGTTCCCCTAAACTGTTATCAATATTTTCAATATCTATTCCAATAAGTGAAGTCTGCTCTACCTTCTGTCATTTATGTCTAAATAATCAAATTATCGAACAATGCAATGCATGCAGTTCCATCTTGATTGTGTCCCTTAAGACACAATTAACTACATCATTAAAATATTACACCGGAAATGAAAATAAAACAAGAAAATCTGGTATGAACGAAAAACCTGAAAAACAGATTTCTAAAAAACCGAAAATCCGAAAATATTGAAAAACAGAAAAAATCCGAGAATCGAAAAATTCGGAAAGCAGAAAAATGCGAAATACAGAAAAATATGGAAGACGCGAATATATGGAAAATGAAAAATACGATTACAAACAGCACTCTAAATAGCCAATTAATCCAGACTCTATTTCTAAGTTTCCATTCAATTTAATGCTCTTAATAAAAATTCATAGTTCATTATTTCTGACGAGTGATAATACTACAGAGAAATCCGGATAAACAGAAAACCACAAATCCGGACAACAGTAAAATGAGAACAGAACTCAAACGAAGATGTTATATTGTTCGAAGATAATAAATAATTCTACTCCCCCATTATCTCTCCCTGCTTCCTCAGCCTCCCCCCTCTCCCCCACTCTCTCCCCCTTCTCCCCCACCATCTCCCCCACCACTCAAGACAACAAAGCTTCTCCCCCATCACGTATATTTTGTTCATTAATCCTCTGGAGAGTTTGGGGCAGTTTTTGAGACGACAATACCTGCGGTAGGACGTTTATTGCTTCCCTAATAGTTGTTAGATTATCTCCTTGTCCTTTAACAGGTAGGAGAGAACTATTTAGAACATACAGACACTGGGGTGTAATTCATTGGGGTGGAACTGTACGGTGGTGAGAAGTAAATGGCGGTTGTTTTAACTCTTCATTGTGCACTTCATTTACAACTATTGCTTTTTTTTACCAGAAATTCTTTAAGCTAATGGTAGTATTATCTAATGGTTGTCTTATCTGATGGTTGTCTTATCTAATGGTTGTTTTACAACTGCAATTGCTCACAGTAAATCTCCCCAAAGCATGTTGTTTAATTTCCCCATCACATCGCTTTAACTTTGTTCACATCACCGCAACTTGTTCCTCTCTGTCGAAGTTGTAGAGCCTCTGTATCGCAACACACCAAAACAATGGACTCTAAGTTAAGTGGTTCGGAAAGTAATATTTGCCATGAGCTTTGTTATTGAGCGCAACAATGTCGGTATAACGCATCATGTACCCCAATTGTTTTTATCAACTCGGAGATCAAACGGTCCGATGAAAATAACAAAATGGGAGATGCCGAATGTTTTGTTACAAGAGTGTGTCATAAGATAAATATTTTTAAATATCATATTTCGATTTTGAAATTTATTTTAAGTTATTGTAAGATTCGAATATTCAGATGGGTTCACATTTTCTATCATATAAGAAAACCAATTACTAATTATAACTTCATATCTTTGACTGTTTTCTCCTATTTTATTATTTATGTGTTCTTTATTATTCTTTTTCGTATTTAATAATCTGTTTAATTAAGGTATATTTGAATCGATTCCATATCTTTTGAAAATGATTCGTCAGTCTCCTCCTCCTTTTTTACCAACTGTAAACTTATTAATGTTTTGCTTTAATAGAATTCATCTTCCGGTCTTTTTTTCTCTGATAGTAATCTCAGATCTGTCTTATCGCAGCAAACATTGAGATGAGATTTGAAGGGACGGCTTTTATTGGAGCTGTTATCAATATATTGTTTTAAGTTTATAATGACTGTGTATGCAATTTTTCTATGGTTTCACCTCAGTTATCTCCAACAGGCACATTGTGCAGGAATAGAAATCAAAATATCATTTTCGTTGAACGTTATATATTAGGATATATAATATTTCCACTTCTTGAGAAAAAATATATTATTGATTCATTTTTTCCCATCCGGTGGTATAGGCGACTATGATGTCAGAGTAGCTTTTCTGCATCCAAGATCATCGTCAATTTGTCACTGACTAGTGGTGGGTTACTTTGTTCATGGAGTAGCTTTTATGCATCTATGAGCATTGTCACTGACTGGTGATTGATAACTTTGTTTGCTGAACCATTTTTCATTCTGACTGCTTCTTCCGGTCCCTTGTATTCAACTTCCTTTTTATATCAGTGATATGGCCTTTGGTTCCAGACGTTAAACCCCCACTAAATTATCTCGAAGCATGAAGTCGTAGTCAGTTTGTCGTGTGGGTTCAACTCCGAAACATGAGACTCTAGCTTCGTTTTCTCAGGAAGATTCTTTAAATATTATCCAGCAAAGTGTGGTTCCAGAAATTTTCAAGTAGGCTTTTCAAGAGCTCTTCAATTCTCTCACGCGTAAATCCTGGAATGTTCCTCCCTCTCACCGGAATAATTGTTAAGATTCTCGAATTAATCCCACTCTGTGTATGAATAATAAGGACAGAAATTAGAGGGAGTTTTTCACCATCAAAGGAAGGTTTCCTTCAGATTTTCAAATCTCTGCAAGTGTCGTTCACATTAAATGTTTCTGTTGAAGAATATTCCACTAAAGCGAAACGAAGTCACTGACACTCACTATATTCTCACTATAATCTCACTATATTCTTACTATAGTCTTACTTTGCTCTTATTGTATTTTAAACAAAGATATTGAAATTCAATATTATGGGAAAATGAATGCCTACTGTAATTAGTTTTACGTCTCTGTTTCTAGAGCGTGAAAAAGATATGGAAGATCAGAAAGGAAATTTTATACATTAAATATGATATATATAAAAATAAAAAATAAATATATAATAACATATTCATACAAGTATGAATGATTCATATAATAATGAATAATAAAACTATTTTTCCAAAAATTTACTAAAATCAATATAATTTTTATTGAAATTTATTATTATAAGCACCAGACTTTAATAATTCCTCTATCACGGTTTCTATCCGTAAATTTTACCATCAAATCATCAAAACTCTCTCTAGCCAATCTAACCCATTGTCTTTCTTTCACAGGTATTGGTCGTGTTCTACCTGACGGTGATTATCTTGCTGTTCGGCAGCAACATGAGCTGCACACGATTGTTTTCAGGCCACGACGGCGCCGCCACTCACCACCACCAATCATGCCACCATCTGCATACCAATCACCAGCAGAAAAGATTTCTCGCTAATGAAACGGATTGCCAATCAGCTTGTGGGAATAATCATCAGGAATTCAGGAATGAAAGGGGAGAGTGCTCCAATTCCCACTCAATTGATGATGATGGCTTCATGGATGATCATGGTTGGCGATATCAGGTGCTCCATTCGAACGAAGAGGGGGGTAATTGCAAGCAGAGGGACGCTTATGACCCTTTTGATGATACGGATGGTGAAGAAGAGGATTCAGATGAGGCCAAAACCTCCCTCGTTATCGACAAAAAGGGCCAGTACACCCTCAGTTACTCGAAGAAAGAATTCAACGACATGAGTCATTCGAACAGCTCAAATGAAGGATTCAGTCGGCATTCGGAGCACTGCAATATCGAAGTATCAAGACACTGTCTAAATAAGAAGGACGAAGTCAATATTCGACAGCAGAAGTTGAATTTTATTGAACAGCAGCTGAAGGCACACAGTGCTGGAACTTCATCGCCCTCTGAAGTCGATCAGCTGGAAAATGAGCTGAAAGTATGCAGATGTATGCAGACTCTTCCATATTCACAGAGCGTCTTACTCAGCCATTCTGCTACTAATAAACAAACTTTCCATTCTTCGCGCTCAGAGTCCGCATTGACGGAGTTTTACCATCACCAACTGCAGCAGGAGAGAACTTATGAGAGTTTTTTGCTTGGTGACAAACTTCCAATTCTTAGCATCGAGAATAAAAGTAACGACAAAGTTACACAAACAGATAATCAAGGAATGATTTCTTCAAGATGTCCTGCAAATTGTGCAATCTGCTTAAATTCCACGAATTCTAAACATAATCAGACGTACGGAAGCGTGTGTCAAGTCGCCAACTGTTCCTATAACTCTTTGAATAGACATCTTAATCAATTTAACTCCTCGGGCTGCTTCTTATGCGAGGTGTCTAGTGTCCATTGCCAAACTCTTGCCAACAGAAACTCTATTGTTTCATCATCAGGAATGCCAATCAAAAGTTCTCTCTCGGCTCAGAGACTCGCTAATCAATCCCTGGTCGCATCTCCAATCGAAAACTTCCACAAGCTCAGTTCGGACTGCTCCATATGTCTGCAGATGACGAACTGTTCGCAGGGATTCGTCGACGACCACCGGCTTTCAGACTGCAGCTCTAAGTCCACGACAACAACCTGTCCTTCCATCGACGATAAATTAATGGATTTCGATTCGGAGGACGACGACGAATCGGAGAATTTGCAAATTGTGGACGTGCAGGTGAAGGATGTAGATTTGAGTGATCTCAAATTTGGGGGAATTGGTTTGAGTCGTCCTAAAGATAACTCTAAGCAGGACTTGCACGTTGTTTTGGTGGGAGGGAATAAGGGAAATGTAAGTACGGAGGCTCTGTCTAAATTAAAGTGTAACTACACCAAGACTGACACTTACGGCACTGAACAAATGTCAGTAGTGTGAGTCTAGCAAGAAGTTAGTGAAGAAAACTCTTTCAAATTTCAATTTAGATCTTCATGTAGAGTTAGTATAACATATTAATACTGGAAACTATATACTTGTTAGTGATTATTGATATATGGAGTTATATATATTTAAATAGTTTATTAATCATATAGATTAGCTGAAAATATTCCCCAAAATATTGTATATAAAATAAAATTTGTGATCCTAGTTCCGATTTACATATCAAGGTGACATATTGATTAGGTAATTAGAGATATAATTATTATTATTATTAGGTATAGTTTTAAATTATACATATTTAATATTAAACATAAATGATTGAACTATAAAAGAAAGGAAAATTGATTTAGAATCGACAGTTTAAGTTTTAACTCTCACTTCTATTAAATTTATATTCTATTTGCTATAATATTATCGTCATTATTCAATTAACCATGGAACGATTAACAGGAAATATTGATTTGAAAATTAATTAACTTGCGTTGCTGAAACTTCGTGACTTTATTCGTCTATGGAATATTTATGTATCGTTTAATTATCAATGCAGATAATGGAACAAGGTTTGTTCTATTTAGTTTTATATCATTTTTTACCAGGCGGGCCTATGGAACCCGGATGAAGTACAACCGATGGTGCACCCCTTTTTGCGTCACACTACCTACATCACTCACAGGAATATTAGCTGTTTTTTGTGTGACGCAACAGCGCATGTATTTCACCCGGGCTAGAGATTTCCGCTGATAATATATGCTATAAAACTAATTGAAGTGCAAAATGTTTCATAATTTCCATTGGTAATACATAAATAAGTCATAAGCAATTATAGTCCTGGATTTTGTGCAACTCAAGTCAATTTTTAAAGTATAAATCTAAATTCCAAAAGGAACAACAGTCACACTCCAGTTTGGTTGCTCCAGGATAACATTAATTAAGTCGAGGGCACGGAACAGAAGCGTGGATAGGTAACACAAATATTGATTTGATTGAAAAAATTCTTACTCGTTGAAAGGTTATTTTGTTGGTTTCAAGCTTTCGAATAGAAAGATGTCTATTCATCATCAGGAGACTGATATCCTCCAACATTGTTAACTGAACTCTCCTCCTGATGATGAATAGAAATCTTTCTATTCGAAAGCTTGAAACCAAAACGCTAGTTTAAATAACTTTTGATACACAAATAATGATACTAATGAGAACACTTTATTCTTTACGGGCAAGTACACTAGTTACAAATATTGATACTATAGAGAACACTTTATTCTTTACGGGCAAGTACACTAGTTACAAATATTGATACTATTGAGAACACTTTATTCTTTACGGGCAAGTACACTAGTTACAAATATTGATACTATTGAGAACACTTTATTCTTTACGGGCAAGTACACTAGTTACAAATATTGATACTATTGAGAACACGTTATTCTTTACGGGCACGTACACTAGTTACAAATATTGATACTATTGAGAACACGTTATTCTTAACGGGCAAGTACACTAGTTACAAATATTGATACTATTGAGAACACTTTATTCTTTACGGGCAAGTACACTAGTTACAAATATTGATACTATTGAGAACACTTTATTCTTTACGGGCAAGTACACTAGTTACAAATATTGATACTATTGAGAACACTTTATTCTTTACGGGCAAGTACACTAGTTACAAATATTGATACTATTGAGAACACGTTATTCTTTACGGGCAAGTACACTAGTTACAAATATTGATACTATTGAGAACACGTTATTCTTAACGGGCAAGTACACTAGTTACAAATATTGATACTATTGAGAACACGTTATTCTTTACGGGCACGAACACTAGTTACAAATATTGGTATTATTAAGAACACGTTATTCTTTACGGGCAAGTACACTAGTTACAAATATTGATACTATTGAGAACACGTTATTCTTAACGGGGAGGTACACTAGTTACAAATATTGATACTATTGAGAACACGTTATTCTTTACGGGCAGGTACACTAGTTACAAATATTGATACTATTGAGAACACGTTATTCTTAACGGGGAGGTACACTAGTTACAAATATTGATACTATTGAGAACACGTTATTCTTAACGGGCAAGTACACTAGTTACAAATATTGATACTATTGAGAACACGTTATTCTTAACGGGCAGGTACACTAGTTACAAATATTGATACTATTGAGAACACGTTATTCTTTACGGGCACGAACACTAGTTACAAATATTGATACTATTGAGAACACGTTATTCTTTACGGGCAGGTACACTAGTTACAAATATTGATACTATTGAGAACACGTTATTCTTAACGGGGAGGTACACTAGTTACAAATATTGATACTATTGAGAACACGTTATTCTTTACGGGCAGGTACACTAGTTACAAATATTGATACTATTGAGAACACGTTATTCTTTACGGGCACGAACACTAGTTACAAATATTGATACTATTGAGAACACGTTATTCTTTACGGGCAGGTACACTAGTTACAAATATTGATACTATTGAGAACACGTTATTCTTAACGGGGAGGTACACTAGTTACAAATATTGATACTATTGAGAACACGTTATTCTTTACGGGCAGGTACACTAGTTACAAATATTGATACTATTCAGAACACGTAATTCTTAACGGGGAGGTACACTAGTTACAAATATTGATACTATTGAGAACACGTTATTCTTAACGGGCAAGTACACTAGTTACAAATATTGATACTATTGAGAACACGTTATTCTTAACGGGTAGGTACACTAGTAATATATAATTCATAGATCTGTAAATGTCAAATATATAATTATCCCTAAAGTCTTCCACTTCATTCAAATTAATGACCTCTTTTTTTAATTGGTACTTAATTGCTTTAATTGGTACTTAATTGATTGCCTGAGAAGTGCGGTATCCAAATTATAATATAGCCTCTAAAATTTACTAATTCTAAATTAAAATAAAGTTTCTAAAATATACTAACAGAAATATTCGTAAGATTTAGAAGATATCGTAATTGTCTAATTATTTACATGTAGTGTGATTTTGATAAAAAAAAATTAAATCATATGTATTTTGCAATGGATGATTGATAAATTTAATAAACAAAATGTATTATAAATTAGATGTATAATAAATTTAATATATTAAGTGTATTTTAAATTATAGGAAATTTGTATAAAATATGTGAATTAATTATAAAGCATTAAGAGTAGGATGACTAAAATGGAGTGTAGTACCTTTTATCTGCATGAACTGTTGTAATTTGGACTTTGAATTGCTTTTTTCCTTTTTACCATGTTTTTCTTTTAACGCTACTTGCAGTTTTAGAGGATAGCGCTAGAATTATGCTCTTCAACTACGAGGTCTTAGATTTTGTGTTAGGAAAAATATTAATTTGAAAGAAGTTAAATAAATATTGCCTCAATTTTGTTACAACATTGCCCCGATATTGTTGCAGTATTGCCCCGATATTGTTACAACATTGTGGTAATATTGAGGCAAATTTATTACAACATTGCCCCAATACTGTTACAACATTGCGGTAATATTGTAACCAATAACAACATTACTAACTGGAGCGTCATACAATACATCATTATAAACTCTCTTACAATTCATAAGAGATAATTATTAATTAGTATATAAATCATTAAACAATAGAAAAGCTTCAAATTCTCCAGAGCAGAATATTCTGTCTACAGTCACAAATAGAATACTGTTAACAAACAAGAATAGTTATTAATTTATTCTCTTTGAAGTTTATTCTGTTCTGAGTTTCGTTCTTTTTCTCGGTTTACCACCGGCCCAAATTAGATAATTTGTTTTCATCTTATTTAATTAATTTAGCCAACTCATGTTATTATCATTATGTAAAAGAAGGAAATTAATTTGTTGTTTCATTGTGACAACTGTGAATGGAGGAATAGTTCTGAGTTATGGGACAGTTTCACATTTTCGACCACTCTGTAAAATTACGTATAATAGTTAATATTTAAATATGACTTTACAGATTTTAGGTGATCGAAAATGTGAAACCGTCCAATAACTCAGAATTTAACTTGCTAATTTATAAGCTTGTATATACTTATACCGATGCAGCTTTTTTATTATTAATACATGTTATATTTTAATTATCGAAGTGTGTAAGGTATTGCGATTGTAAATTATACCTGCTAAGGTGTATTCTATTTGTGTTTGTGTTTCGTACGTACGTTACGCCTTTCAGAAAAAGAGGAAAAGTCTTTGACTCGGTATATGGGTTATAAAAACTATATAAATGATCTAAAGGCTATTATGTTAATAAATTGAAGAGAAATTCAACCTTATGCTAAATAAAATAGGAAATAACTTCAGTAGAATGAAAATAGTATACTTCTTTATAATTGAACATATTAAAACATAATATTTCAATCAATACATATATTGGAATAATTATTACGACTTGAATTTACTCAATAGTTGAAGGAATAAATCTTCAATTCATGAATTTAGAACTTAAAGGTAAACATAACATGTGCTCTCTTTTTATACCTATAGTAAATTATAATAAAAATTATAAATCATTTTGCAATTAATCTCTCAAATCGTTTGAATGACTAATTTATTAATGGTTTTTAATATCAATGATTTGCATAAAACTAATTTCAATTCCAGAGCAGCTTTTTGATCTCTGTTTAATTCCACCGCTTCGATAGATTGGAATAAAAATAGAGTGACGGGAATATTCCCATATTGAATATCAGCATATTGTGTTGGAATATTCCTGTATTGTGTTGGAATATTCCATTTAGGGTAAATTACGAATTATGAATCAGTTTCATATCTTCGGTCATATAAGATAAAACGATATTATATAATCATTGTTATTTAAATTTTATATTAGTTGGTATCCATGATACCTTCAGGTATCATGGATACCAACTAATATAAAAAAAATAATATCATTTTTTCTTATATGACCGAAGATATGAAACTGATCCATAATTCGTAATTTACCCTAATAAGTATTTTTTTGTAACTTTTTGATTGCCTTAAGTATTATTTTTTTAATTTTCTTTACTTAATACTTGGAAGCCATTAAATTTTTTTGATAAGAATAATTGAAATGCATATCATGTTAAAATGGTAAACATGTTTGCATATCATGTTAAAATGGTAAACATGTTTGCATATCATGTTAAAATGGTAAACATGATTACATATCATGTTTAAATGGTAAACATGATTGCATATCATGTTAAAATGGTAAACATGATTGCATATCATGTTAAAATGGTAAACATGATTACATATCATGTTTAAATGGTAGACATGATTGCATATCATGTTAAAATGGTAAACATGATTGCATATCATGTTAAAATGGTAAACATGATTACATATCATGTTTAAATGGTAGACATGATTGCATATCATGTTAAAATGGTAAACATGATTGCATATCATGTTAAAATGGTAGACATGATTGCATATCATGTTAAAATGGTAAACATGATTGCATATCATGTTAAAATGGTAGACATGATTGCATATCATGTTAAAATGGTAGACATGATTGCATATCATGTTAAAATGGTAAACATGATTGCATATCATGTTAAAATGGTAGACATGATTGCATATCATGTTAAAATGGTAAACATGATTGCATATCATGTTCAAATGGTAAACATGATTGCATATCATGTTAAAATGGTAGACATGATTGCATATCATGTTAAAATGGTAAACATGATTGCATATCATGTTAAAATGGTAAACATGATTGCATATCATGTTCAAATGGTAAACATGATTGCATATCATGTTAAAATGGTAAACATGACTGCATATCATGTTAAAATGGTAAACATGACTGCATATCATGTTCAAATGGTAAACATGATTGCATATCATGTTAAAATGGTAAACATGACTGCATATCATGTTAAAATGGTAAACATGACTGCATATCATGTTCAAATGGTAAACATGACTGCAGTTGTTTTAATATACTGTATAATCATCAGAAGAGTATATTTTATAAAATAAAATAGGTATGTGTAGTTTATTTATTAGCGTTGGTAATTATTGTATATGTTAATTCCCATCAAAATACATTGGAAAGATTATGTTAAATATACGTTGTGACTAATTACTTGATATCATTTCCTTACATTGCTATGTCTAAATGTTTTTTCAACTCATATTATGTACAGAATATTTTAAAATAATTATTGGAAAATAGAAATTGATTCAAATGATTGACATAATAAAAAAAGAGTAGGTTTTCAATTATTTGTTAGAGCATTACTACTAACGAGGCAGTTCATGCCCTATAGGAGGTATTTAACCACTAAGTGAGTTACTAGGTAGGAAGGCCGTGCTCTCTAGAAGGTATTCCTCCACTAAGTAAATTCTAAGGAGGCAGGCCATGCCCTCTAGAAGGCGTTCTCCACCAAAGGTGATTTACAAAGTATGCAGGCCATGCCCTACAGAAGGCATAAGACAACTAGGTGAGTTCTATGGAGGCAGGCCATGCTATCTAGAAGGCATTCCTCCACTAAATGAGTTACTAAGGAGACAGGCCATGCCCTATAGAAGGTATTCTTCCACTTGGTGAGTTACTAAGGAGGCAGGCCATGCCCTACAAAAGGCATTCGTCCACTACAGGTAGATCACTAAGGTGGCAAGCCATGTCCTCTAGAAGGCATTCCTCCAGCACAGGTGAGTTCTCCACTTACCTGCCAGTTTACCATGCGACTCCTAGCCGGTATGAGGCCGGTACTTGTGACTCTAGCGTCCACTCTCGTGTTCGTAGGTAGTGGTTTGTTGTTATTTGTGTTGTTTGTTGTTGGTGGCCAGCATGGGGAGGAGTATCGCTATGACTTCCAGGGGCAGCACCACGTGGTGGTCAAGAGGGCGGTACAGGAGGGTCAGCACCCTGGTGAGTCCAATAAGTGATAAGCAAACCGGAATTGAAAAAGATAAAATGATCCACTTTTACATTTTTACATTGTTATTTATTTTACAAAATTAAAAATTAGTACATTTCTTCATATCAATATTATTAATTTAGTTAGGTATTTGCTAGAGCATTTAAAATGGGTGTGGTAGCTTTTACAGTTTCATTTTGACTGCTCTTTCATCTTCAGTAAAAAGAAGTCCATTTATCACTCTAATAGATTTCTAAAGTCTCATTCACATTGATATATAAACTGGTTAGATAAAATTTAGGTCGCTATATAAAGATTAATTAAAGTAGCTTCTCTCTATACTTTTTCCTTCCCATATTTGGTGATCTTCGTTGAAGGGATTAAAAGATTTTGAAGCTTATGAAAATATTAAAATATATATTCCTATGGAACCTATTTTTATTATATTGGTGGTTGCTGACTTATTATATCGAATTATTAACTTGTTTTATCAGAGATTAATAAAAATTATTTGATAACTAGGTTATTCTACAGGTTAAAATATAAAATATTCTATTTATAAGAAGTTTGTATTTAACCTAACTGTGTATTCTATTATTAAAACTAGGTCTTACATTATTCAAACTATGTTTTCCATCATTAAAACTAGGTCTTACATTATTCAAACTATATTTTCCATCCTTAAAACTATGTTTTTTCATTATTAAAACTATGTTTTCCATCATTAAAACTATGTTTTCCATCATTAAAACTATGTTTTCTATCATTAAAACTATGTTTTTCATTATTAAAATTATGTTTTCCATCATTAAAACTATGTTTTTCATTATTAAAACTATGTTTTCCATCATTAAAACTATGTTTTCCATCATTAAAACTATGTTTTCCATCATTAAAACTATGTTTTCCATCATTAAAACTATGTTTTTCATTATTAAAATTATGTTTTCCATCAATAAAACTATGTTTTCCATTATCAAAACTATGTTTTCCATCATTAAAACTATGTTTTCCATCATTAAAACTATGTTTTCCATCATTAAAACTAGGTCTTACATTATTCAAACTATGTTTTCCATCCTTAAAACTATGTTTTCCATCATTAAAACTATGTTTTCCATCATTAAAACTATGTTTTCCATCATTAAAACTATGTTTTCCATCATTAAAACTATGTTTTCCATCATTAAAACTATGTTTTCCATCCTTAAAACTATGTTTTCCATCATTAAAACTATGTTTTCCATCATTAAATTTATGTTTTCCATCATTAAAACTATGTTTTTCATTATTAAAATTATGTTTTCCATCCTTAAAACTATGTTTTTCATTATTAAAACTATGTTTCCATCATTAAAACTATGTTTTCCATCATTAAAACTATGTTTTCCATCATTAAAACTATGTTTTCCATCATTAAAACTATGTTTTTCATTATTAAAATTATGTTTTCCATCAATAAAACTATGTTTTCCATTATCAAAACTATGTTTTCCATCATTAAAACTATGTTTTCCATCATTAAAACTATGTTTTCCATCATTAAAACTAGGTCTTACATTATTCAAACTATGTTTTTCCATCCTTAAAACTATGTTTTCCATCATTAAAACTATGTTTTCCATCATTAAAACTATGTTTTCCATCATTAAAACTATGTTTTCCATCATTAAAAACTATGTTTTCCATCATTAAAACTATGTTTTCCATCATTAAAACTATGTTTTCCATCATTAAAACTAGGTCTTACATTATTCAAACTATGTTTTCCATCCTTAAAACTATGTTTTCCATCATTAAAACTATGTTTTCCATCATTAAAACTATGTTTTCCATCATTAAAACTATGTTTTCCATCATTAAAACTATGTTTTCCATCATTAAAACTATGTTTTCCATCATTAAAACTATGTTTTCCATCATTAAAACTATGTTTTCCATCATTAAAACTATGTTTTCCATCATTAAAACTATGTTTTCCATCATTAAAACTATGTTTTCCATCATTAAAACTAGGTCTTACATTATTCAAACTATGTTTTCCATCCTTAAAACTATGTTTTCCATCATTAAAACTATGTTTTCCATCATTAAAACTATGTTTTCCATCATTAAAACTATGTTTTCCATCATTAAAACTATGTTTTCCATCATTAAAACTATGTTTTCCATCCTTAAAACTATGTTTTTCCATCATTAAAACTATGTTTTCCATCATTAAAACTATGTTTTCCATCATTAAAACTATGTTTTCCATCATTAAAACTATGTTTTCCATCATTAAAACTATGTTTTCCATCATTAAAACTATGTTTTCCATCATTAAAACTATGTTTTCCCTCCTTAAAACTATGTTTTCCATCATTAAAACTATGTTTTCCATCATTAAAACTATGTTTTCCATCATTAAAACTATGTTTTCCATCATTAAAACTATGTTTTCCATCATTAAAACTATGTTTTCCATCATTAAAACTATGTTTTTCATCTTTTAAACTAGATTTTTCATCATTAAAACTAAGTTTTCCATCATTAAAACTAAGTTTTCCATCATTAAAACTAAGTTTTCCATCATTAAAACTAGGTTTTCTATTATTAAACTAGGTCTTGTAGCATTAAAACTAGGTTTTCTAGCATTAAAAATAGGTTTTCTAGTATAAACTATGTTTTCCAATGTCAAAACTAGGTTTTCCATTATTAAAACTTGTTTATTTAGTATTCAAACTAGGATTTCCATTATTCAATCTAGGTTTTCCATTATTCAAACTAGGTTTTCCATTATTCAAACTAGGATTTCCATTATTCAATCTAGGTTTTCCATTATTCAAACTAGGTTTTCCATTATTCAAACTAGGTTTCCATTATTAAAACAAACTAGGTTTTCCAATATTAAAACTAGGTTTTCCATTATTAAAACTTGGTTTTCCATTATTAAAACTAGGTTTTCCATTATTAATATTAGGTTTTCCATTATTAATATTAGGTTTTTCCATTATTCAAACTAGGTTTCCATTATTAAAACAAACTAGGTTTTCCATTATTAAAACTAGGTTTTCCATTATTAAAACTAGGTTTTCCATCATTAATATTAGGTTTTCCATTATTAATATTAGGTTTTCCATTATTAATATTAGGTTTTTCCATTATTAATATTAGGTTTTCCATTATTAATATTAGGTTTTCCATTTTCTAAACTATATTTTTATTACCTAAACTAATTCAAACCATATGGATGAAAGTGAACAGTATTCTGTAATTCAGTGAGCATTTGTGCCATTTATCTACCCCGCAGTACCCTGTTAGTAGTACAAACAGAATACATTCAATGTAATAAGTTAATAACTTTGTTCCTATCAATCGTGGGAATATAAAACTTTGCACATTACTTTAATATGATAAAAGCTATGAACTGACAAAGAATCAAACATTTTAAGCAGCTGGTTTCCTGAATATCAGTCGTCTAGCGAATCCTCGACACTCAGTGCTTTTGAGACCTAAATTTTGTCAGTCCTATTAGCGTTAAGTGAAATATTTACCTCTTTTCACTTAAAATTATAAACTATTTGCGTATTATTCTCAATCCTGCATTTTTATTAATTTTTATACTATTTTATTCATCTATCTTTAACGATTATCAATTTTAGAGAATTGAGAACACCCAAAAAATCGGGGTGTTTAATTTTTTCTCTCTGAAAAAAGGGGCGTGTTTTCAATTTCTATAGAACAGTTATAGGTCGCAGTGAAGCGATACATTTTAACAAAAACATACAGAGGAGTACACACCCACCTATAATTGTTAAGTTCGGTACCTATAATTGTTAAGGTTGGTACCTATAATTGTTAAGGTTGGTACCTATAATTGTTAAGGTCGGTACCTATAATTGTTAAGGTTGGTACCTATAATTGTTAAGGTTGGTACCTATAATTGTTAAGGTTGGTACCTATAATTGTTAAGGTTGGTACCTATAATTGTTAAGGTTGGTACCTATAATTGTTAAGGTTGGTACCTATAATTGTTAAGGTTGGTACCTATAATTGGTACCATCTTAAAACACAATCAGGTCAAATCATCTTGCGAATCAAGTTGCGGAGATGTCTTTTGCGACTCTCTTTTAACTAGTTTTCTAGTGTACAAGAACTAGAATTTATTACGCATCACTTGTTAACTCTTTTATGACATAAAAACTTATCATTTTACCAAAATAACAAATCTTACAACAAAATCTCGAAATGTTAGTTTTAACGAAAATAATTAGAATTGTCGAACTGTTCCACATTACCGATCATATGACGAAAGAAAATAATTATTCAACTTTTATATTCAAATGGTATCCATGATACATGCAGGTATCTTGGATACCAATTGAAATATTAGTAAAATTGATATTTCTAATACTCTTCAAACCGTGGACCAATTCAATAACTTTTTTAAAGTAAAAG